>JAJIBD010002930.1:0-229160 GCA_021461705.1 Cryptotis parvus
AAATGAATAAAGATGAATTTTTTTAAATTTCATCAGATCTATCTAGAAGATGTATTTCATTATATTTAATTTGTCACTTGCATCACTTGTCTTCCTGTTGTTCATCAATTTGCTTGATGGCACCGTAAGATCTCTGTACCTCCTGGTCATGTGCTAGTGTAGTCCAAGGGCATCTGCTCACTCCATGAAAATGAAGAGCCTCAAACCATTCCTTCAGGTCATGGGAATGAGATCTATAACTCACTTATTTATTAATTTATTTATTTGCTTATTTATTTATTTATTTTATTTATCTTCAATATTTTATTTTATAACCATGAGATATACAATTACAAAGATGTTCATATCTGGGTTTTTTTTTTTTCTTTTTTTTGTGTTATACCCAGCAGTGCTCAGGGGGTTTCTCCTGGCTCTGCACTCAAGAATTTTCCTAGCGGTGCTTGTGGTACCATATGGGATGCCAGGGATCAATCCTGGGCGGCATGGGCCAGCTTCGTGCAAGGCAAATGCCCTACCTGCTGAACTATTGCTTCAGCCCACAATATATGGGTTGTTTTACAAGGTATTTTTTTTCCTTTTCTTTTTGTAGTAGGCATTGTGATTTACAGTATTGGTCAAGGCTGAATTTCATACATAAAACATTCTAACACCATTGTCTTCGGTTTTAAATAATAAGAAAAAAGGAAGCTATTGTATTCAGGATGCTCTGCATGTATGCACTTGGATTGAATTAAGCAATGAAGAATTAAGAAGAGAAACAGGTCCAAGATGTTACTCTCGATGTTTGGATAGACACTAAGACAGATTTATAGCAGTTATTTTCCTTATCTCATTATATAATTACCCAATCAAGGATCTCAACAGAATTTAGTCTGATTAAGTTGTAGTAAATGTAGCCAATTTTCCAATTTATCAATAAGAAATATCTAGATAATTTGTCTAGGTGATAGCTGTTGCTTTTTAATTATTCCATTTAATTAGTCAATCACTTATCTAGATATCTGAGCTCTTTCAGTAATGTTACTTGGATTTAGTAACTATATGGGTCTTTAAAACTACTTACACTATAGCCAAACTCCAAATTGTTTAGTACAATAATTCATTTCAACAGAAGTAATATATCAATTGGGAATTAAATAGTTTTTTATGAACACAGAACATTTTTATTTGTATCTATATGAGGGAAATGCTGAGACAACCCACACAAAATCCAAGAGGAGGGTCAGGGATCCCCTTTTGTTCCAGGGGATAGGTGGCTGGTAGATGGAGAAAGACACAAGAATTCCACGAAGTTTTAAAATGCTTTACTTAACAGGGGGCCGGAGTGATAGCCCAGCGGGTAGGGCGTTTGCCTTGCACGCGGCCGGCCATGCCGGCCCCCATTCGATCCCCTGCATCCCATATGGTCCCCTGAGCAACGCCAGGAGTAATTCCTGAGTGCAGCAGAGCCAGGAGTAACCCCTGAGCATCGCCGGGTGTGACCCAAAAAAGCAAAAAAAAAAAAAAAGCTTTACTTAACAAAGGTTCTGGCATACAAATCAGCAATTGGAAAACCCAGAACTTAGGGTTCTGGATTGGGCCCCAGCCATGTGTAGGCCAAGATGCCTGCCACCATGTGTTAAGGCCCAGCAGAAAAGAGACAGTGAAGAGAAGCTCCACCAGAAAGGGAGATAAGGAGAGAAAGCCAGAGGAAGCAGGCTAGTTTTATATCCCTGCAACCCAGACCTCCCTCTTCTAAGGAAAGCCATCAGGGTCAAGTGCCCTCAGGTAATTTCTCCCAGGACCTCACCTAGGCCCTTTGAGATGTTAATGTTGCTAAACCAAGATCTGCCTTGGAAATGCCTCTGCAGGATAGAGAGAAGGAATTTCTGAGATGAACTCTATCACAGAATACAAAGGCATGCACCTGTACCAAAGAATATTCTATAGCCAGTTAAATATTTCTCCAAGCCTTCACTAAAGTCTCCTCTTTTTTTCATGGTTGTTCTGTATTTTATCTGACTTTGAATTATCAGAGGAGCCATGCTTGCTTGCTTGTAGGCAAACATTTCTCTCTGGTGTAATTACTTAGAGATCCAATGTGGCCAGGCAAATATACTGGTAAGGTCTAGCTAGTCCCACTATGATTGTGGCAGATGAGAGAATATTTATACCAGCCAGTATAGAATACCTTGTCAGATAAACAGTCACATTAAAACTGTCCTCCTCCTATCTACAAAGTGACCTGCTGGAGGCAACACCAAGCCAGATGCAGAGGCTCTGGGCAGGTGTACTGCAACATCTGTATACATAGACGTTTATGTTTGTGTTTTTATCAGACACTCTTTTAAATACTTCTCATGTGTTAATTCATGTAAATCTTTAAAAGCAAACTTAAGGTTGGTGTTACTGTTATTTGTATCTATATAACATCAGTAGTTTTGTTGCAGGTGGACCCCACGGGTGACTTAAGTGAGGCCAGAAGGGGAGAGAGATGGTCGCTTTCTCCCCAGCCGCCTCTGCCACCCGGGACCCACTGGGCAGGCTTAGGACTGATGAAGTCTGTGATGAGCCCCTGCACGGCGTGGGCCTGAGCCCCACCAGCCCCACAAGATGGCATCAAGCCACACCTGATGCCCGCTTGATCTCTAGGCACGGGGAGTTGATCCCCACCACCCGAGGTTTCTCAGGGAGCTATGGACGCAGGCTGGAGCGAGGAATTGCTCTTTGCAGGAAAGGAAAGTCAGTCCTAGGCATTACCCAGGGCTGCCTTAGGGTTCTTGTCTTCCTCTCAGAAAAAGAATTTTCAGGAGTCGACGAGCAGTGAAGTAAAATAGATTTTATTGAGGAGGTTTTTGGAAAGGGAAGGAGGAGGAAAGGTAAAAGAGAGAGACAGTAACTTGCTAAGGGAGAATGCAGGCTCTCCAAAGACGGAGAGCGAGTAAGAGAGAGTACACATCTCAAGAGGGGAGATGCGGGCAACAAACGTGCTTAGGGCACCACATGTGCTCGCCACATGGGCTCAGGCAGCATGTGTGTCCATGCAGCATGTGCACGCAGGCAACTTGTGTGCTCAGGCAGCATGTGCGTGCTGGCCTTTGATCAGGACGGCTTTTATAGATTTCTTCCCAAGTTACTCCCGTATAGGGCTTCAACCTCGGTTTCTAGGTCCGTTGCCAAGGGGAGTGGACTTTGGGAGTGGTCTTCTTTGACTGGAATGCTTATGGAGTCTTCTGTGAGCTGTGTGCTGGGCGGAAAGGCTGATTTATCTTTCTTAGGAGAGTTAATTATCTAAAGCCTTAAAAGGGTCAATGGCCTATGGGCTTCACACATTCCCTTTGGCCTTCCCTTCCCCCAGGGTCTGTTGTTGATTGTGGTCTTGTCAAGTTTAGTTTTCAATCAGGTGTGGCTCTGGATCTCTTCTTTAGGAATTTTATTGCCATATGGCACCCCCTGTCTGCCTGCCTACAACAGTTTGATTATTCAAAAGGGGAATTTGAGATATAGGAAGTTGGCATTCACATCAAAGCAGTTTGGTCCCAGAATCCATGCTGACAATATAATAATTACGCTCATATTAAGGACTGAGCTCCCTGGGATGAACCCAGAGCTAAGGCGGTGGATCCTGACAAGCTACCTATGGTGTATTTGATATGCCAAAACAGTAACAATGGACCTCATTTCCAATGAATCGAGACATTACTAGTGCCTGCTTCAGAAAATTGATGAACAACTGGAAGACAAGTGATACAAGTGATACAATTATGTCTATTTTAAAGAAATTTTGTATGTGGAATTTTGTTTTTCTGGTATCAACAATAATTGACATTGACTAATAACAACTAAAATACTTAACTGGGGTTATTTTAAAGAATTACTTCTCTACTATAAAAGTTTTATAAACACATATACATACATATATATATATATATATATATATATATCAATGCAGAAAAGGTGAAGGCAGTGACACTGAAAATCAAACTATTATACTGCGGTAATATCTTACTAATTTGGTTTATATTGTGATAATATTTTGGACACAAAACATTAGTGGAAAAAAGTCCTTAATATTTATGAATAGTACAGTATAGGACTATAATCTGACACTACTAAGTGTTAGAAAAATAAAGATTTTATATGCATACTAATAAATTGATACCACTTTATTACTCTTTATGTATCTCAGAATTTGAATAAATTATATATCATATAATCTGTGGTACGGCAGAGCCTGGCAAGCTACCCGTGTCATATTTGACATGCCAAATACCAGTAACAATTACAGACCTCATTCCCATGACTTGATGGAATGATTTGAGGCTCTTCAAGGAAGTCAAGTGATCAAGTGATCAAGTGATAATCTGTGGTACAAATTAGAGGAGAAATTAATCTCTTCTATTGCTACTTTTAAAACTTCTGTTCTTAATAACTGGTTCTGCAGGCCATTTGTTGTTTAGATATTGATGGTGTAAAACATTGAGCAGATCTTTCTAATATTGTTTACTATTGCAACTCTAAAAGATATAATCTACACTTAAAATTAATTTTATGGTTCGCAGATAAAAAAATTCTTGAGAACCCTGCTTCCATTCAGAGTACTGTGCTTAATTGACTCATAGCATAGCTGTTTCAGCATACTTTTCCCATTAAATATGTAAAATAATCTTTCTGATCTTTTAAGGTATAATAGAAATAATTTCATGAAGATCAGAATTCTTAGGTGCCGTTATTACATATTATGCAAAATATCATTAGCATTAGTAGGCAAATTCACAAAATTAATCCATTTAGTGTAATTAATCTACTTCCATATTTCAAATATAAGGTTCATATTTTATCATTTAAATGAATATGACATAATGTTGTTAATGGTACAGGAATCTGAAAACCCAGATGCTTTATATTGAGTCATGAGGGAACATAATATCTACAAATAACACTAAGACTATTGAGCTTTTCCAATGTGTACAAATTTATTTTAAACTATTGTGACTTGAGAAAGGAACTTAACAGATCATTTAGTAAAGAACCCAAAAATATACAAGCCTTCTTGGACTATAAAGTTCCAGAATAATTGTTTTCACCCTCCCAATCACTATATATATATATATATATATATATATATATATATATATATATTTTAGCTGTCCAATTTAGGAGATCAAAGATTCTGTACATCTTCTGTTTTATTCAGTAGTATTGACTAAAATGCGCCACTTTACAATATAGTTAGTGAATATAAAACGTATCATTTATTCTAATCTGCCCTGGCTCTTGAGTGATATCAGCTTTTAATGCTTATGAAAATGAATCTCTTTTTATAGAGACTATTGACATATTTTGTCTTTGTCCACTTCTTACTCCTTTAAAAAAATTCTCATTGAATAGAGAGGATTTTAAAATATATTTTGCTGCCTTTTGATTTATTTATTTACTCGACTATCTATCTATTTATTTGTTTATGTGGTGTTTGGGCTTGGTGCCAGAGCCTCACACATGGGAGACAGTAGTACCCTCTGTAGTATTTTGTGTAACATTGAATTTCTTAAATTAACTTTAACTTTTTTTTGTCATTAAGTGAATTTTCTCTGAGACTTATGTAACTACACCAGGGTTTTGATCAATATTTGCCAATTTCTTCTCCAAACCTTTTTTTTTCTTGTTGCATCACACTCGGCAATGCTCAGGGGGTTACTCCTGGCTCTGCACTCAGGAATTACTCCTATCAGTACTTGAGGGACCATAGGGATGCCCGGGAATCAAACCCAGGTCCAGCTGCATGCAAGGCAAATGCCCACCCCCTGTGCTATTGCTCCAGTCCCTCCTTCATTCCATTTTTAATGCTTTATATGATTGTTTCAGTAGTTTCTTTTTTAAAATAACACAAAATTATCATTTTAAGTAAAATTTTGTTTCTGATCAGTGAATTTAATGTTTATTCACTATACTTATGAATACGTTTGATTTTCTTCTATTTAATATTATGCACTTCATACTTATTAATTCTTAGGTGCAATATTATGTCTTTAAAAGTTCATTAGTGACTTTTGTTTGAGGTTCTTAGCACAATTATAGTCTTTTATTTTATAATGTTATACCTAATTTTTAACATGCTTACTTGTAAATCAGTGCTATAATTAAAAATGACAAACAGTGCCTTACTTTCTAACAATAAAGTAATCCTAGAATACCACATAGCCTTTATCAGTCACATCACCATTTCATATGATTGTTTAAATTTCTCTTAGGATTGCAACATGTTTAGTAGTGACAGACAAAAGGCAAAATCCGACTGCTGAAATACGGTGAAAGTTATGCAAGACAGTATTATTTACCTTAGGTATTTATGCATTTTTGAATGTATTCTAGGCAAGGTTTAAATTTACATATCGTTTATATTTATTAAATTTATTAAATTATATATTTAACTATAGCAATGTAGTTAATCATGTTTATATAAGAAATATGATTGGAGAAACCTGGGCCCCTACGAAACCAGGATGAGAATGCTATTCGTGTCTCCCAGAGAGGAATCGAAAGAGCTATGCTTGGAATATTATGCCTCACTCAAGTGAGAGAAGGAATCCGGAGTTCTGACCTCAGTCTCTATTCCAGAATCAGGGACGCTGTCTCGTTTGCTTAGGCATTGAAAATCAGATGGGCTGAACATGTAATGCGATTTGGAGACAACTGCTGGATTAGAGCCGTTACCGACTGGATCCCACGGGATGTCAAAAGATCTTGTGGCCGCCCACCTACTAGATGGTCAGACTTCCTTGTCAAGACCCTGAAGGAACGGTTTGAGGCTCTTCATATTCCTGAATCAACCAGATGCCATTGGGCTACATTGGCACGTGATAGGGTCCAATGGAAATGTTACTGGCGCCCGCCGAGCAAATCCATGAATAACGGGATTCAAGTGATCAAGTGATCAAGTGATCGTATAATGGCTAGAGTACTTGGTTTATTTAGACCCTGGGCGTTTATATCCTCGTTCATTACTCGACATCCCATGTACCCCAAGCCCATAGAGTATTTCCTGATTACAGAGCCAGGAGTAACTCTGAGCTCTCCTAGAGTGGCCCCACTTCCCTGTACTCCCACAAAAAAGGATACTTAACAAGTGATGATACTTTTAGTCATATCATGTAACTCTTCAATCCAAATACAATAATTCACTGTATCAAAGATGCTGTCGGAACGAGTAATTTTTGAGAAAAAATATTATGCCAAATTATTTAAAAACAATATAATGTTTGGATTTCCACATTTAAAAATATACCCAAAATATAATTCTGGAGAGGGAAATAGATTACTTAAGGAGAAAATTGTCTCAATGCAGTAAAATATTCAAACAATATTAATTAAATTTCAGAGTTCTAAGCATTTTCTTTTCACATATTTCAGCAGAGGTCTTTAGTAGTTCCAAATTTCTTTCTGTCAATTATTCAGATGTTGTGGTTTGTGTTATAAAATTTACTTACCAAAAATACAAATAATGTAATCTGCTGCACATGGTTATTTTTGTATTACAACTCTCTGCTATGGCCTTAAAAATTGGAAAAATAAAATTTTAACGTGGTAAATGTGAGTTCAATTAGTTGAACTTTGTAGGTTCTCCTAACTATTTCTAGTTATAGGTCATTGTTAGTGATCCTACAGAAATATTATTATGTACAGATAAATACTTTTCATGTCATAAAACAATGAGAGCTCCATTTTCTGAGGTTATGCTATATGCTGAAATTGACTTGTTTTATATACAGTAACATAATAACTTGTTCTCCAATATATGCCCATAGGTATTATCTACTTCAGTTTACAAATGAAAAAAACTGAAGTTCAGCAATATTAAATATCATGCCCTGGGTCACACAGTTGTTGAGTCATTTGTATGAGTATTCATTCTAGGCACGTTCATGATGTATGAACCATTGTTTTTGATTTTTGGAAATGTTCCCACGTTTTGCTTATGTAGTAAAGAAATTCATTTTTATGTGATATTTAGTGCAAAAAATTATCAAATGTCATTTTAACATCTAAAAACAAGCAGCAGTTTCTGTTCATCAGCTGAACCTGCTAATAAAATGGCGATCACTTATTCAACAACTGTAGTGTGCATTTTTATTGGCAATGTATGTGGAGTTGGTGATAAACCTGAAGTAATATATGCATACAATAAAATTATAATGACTAACATTGTTCAGCATTTATATGTGCTAGGCAAAATTACAATTACTTTGCATACATAAACTCAATGATTACAAAAACAATACGAAATATTATTCTTATTACTCATTTTACAGATGTAGAAGCTGAGGCACAGTGAGGTTAGGGGCTCATAAGTGGAAAACTGGAATTAAGACTCAGGTTTGCATTTTACTCAAAATAAATTTTGATAAAGGAAAGTATGAAGCTATTTTACTTCAGTAACAAAATAAATAGAATAAAGACTCAGGCAGTGTAGCACAAGAATTTAGATATTTAACAACTACTTTAGAAATAAGTACACAGTATAGAATTTAAAAATCTGTACAGTGAACGGATGAATGGATTCAAAATGATAAATGTAGGATTTATAAAAGAACATTCTTTATAAAACATAGTATTTCCTTGGGATTTATATTTCGATGTTTGACTTTTTGACAAGTTTGTAAATTTATGTCTCAGATTTAAAATGTCTAAATTTAAAATACTTTTGAAAAAAAGTATATATCTACTTTATAATTATTTATTTTCAACTGTATAAAAGGACAATAAACTTTATGTGCTCACTATCTAGACACAACAGTCGCTAATTTTGATAGAACACTTTTCTGGTCTGTAAAATATTTTGTAATCAAGACTATCTATTGATTCCTTTGTTGTTTTGTTATGTATGGGGGGCCACTTTGGACCAACTGTGCTCAGGGATTATTCCTTGTTCTCTGCTTAGCGATCATTCCTGACGGTTTTCAGGATCTTATTCTGTCCCAGGAATTGAACCAGGGTAGGTTGTATGCAATAAAATGTCTTGCCCGGTTCTGTTTCTCTGGAAAGAAACAGAAACTGTCCTCGGTTTTTTTTTTTCAGTTCTTGAAATCCATGACAGTATTTAGTAATAGTTGTGTGTATATAGATGGAAGTTGATGTATGTATTGTATTTTTGTTGCATAGTTTAATTTTAGCCATTCTGGATAGTACCATTATAGTGTATCTTCTTATGGTTTTACTTTTGAATCTATCTCCTAAATGATGATATTAAGCAGTTAGCTATTCATTAGCTTTGTTTGTTTTCTGTAATGAAGTATTTTAGGTCTTTTTACTATTTGTTTAACTTTTTTGTAATATTGACTTTGAAGTGTTTTGAACAAATACTATCTCTGTGCCAGATTTATGTCTCAGAGATAAGAATTTCAGTTCATTTCTCCTTGTTTTTGTGCTTATTTCAGGTGTGAGTCGGGGTTACTCACACCTCGTATCATTCTAGGTTTATCCAGGCTCTCTGTGCTCAGGAGCACCTTGGTGGTGCTAAGGAGAACAAACGTGTTGCTGGGGATTTGAACCAGACTTGTTGCTAGCATAATCACATGTTTGGGAATCATTTTGCTTCCAGCTTTCTGACCTTATATTCCTTATTTTAAAAATATAGCTTTGGGGGCTTACCAATGTGCTCAGAGATGTGGGGACCCCTCCTCTAAGCTCAATGCCAGGGCTCAAGGTGCGGTCTTGTTGGACCTTGTAGTTCCGAAATACCTGGTGCTCTCTGGCAGTGCTGGGGCCTTAATGGTCTCGCACATACAGTATTTCTCAGGAGCCTCTAGGCCTGCATCCAGTGATACATGGGGACCAAGTGCAACCAGGTGTGTTGCACATGAGGCATGGGCCTTATCTAAACCCTGTTCATCTCTCTGACCCTATTTCATTATTTTATTTTGAGAAGAAACTTTTTTGTTTGGTGAAGTCTGATATATCTTTCTTTTTTTCTTTTGACTTGCTTTTATTGCCCCACTTAAAACATTTTTTACAACCTCCAGATTATGCAAATAATCTGTGTTTCTGGAATACATTTATTAGATTTGATGCTCACATGTATTTCAATGATGGTTTTGTATGCAATAAAATAAGGACTCATTTTCTTGTCGTTAGAGTCAACTTGGAAAGATTTTCCTTTTCTCAGTTAATCCTTTTAAATATTAGAAAACTAAATGGAAATTTAGTTTTGAATAATAATTTTGTTTATAAGAGTGTGACTGTGGAGTTGGAGAAATAGTAAGGCGGTTAGATCTGGGTCTTACATGCAGCCAGCTTTGGCTTGATTCCTGATACTCTGTATATTCCCTGAGTCCCCTGAGCTCTACCAGGAGAATTCCTGAACACGGAACCAGGAATAAACCCTGGGCAACACCAGGAGTGGCCTAAAACAAAATAAAAGTGTGACTGTTTTATACTTTAGGAGTACAAAGTTATAGACCACATAGGCACCAAAACCCAATATTCCTTCACCTCAGTTAATTGAACTATTTAAGCCTTCTCCCATAGTGACCTTGGGTTGGTAATCCATCTAAAACATGTTTCTAAAGTGGTGCCAGAGCTATAGCACAGAGGGTAGGGCATTTGCCTTGCATGCGGCTGACCCAGGTTCTATCCCTGCATACCATATGGTCTCCGAGGACCACCAGGAGTAATTCCTGAGTGCAGAGCTAGGAGTAAACCCTGAGCATCACTGGGTGTGACTCAAAAAGCAAATAAAAAAGTGGATGATACCACCAACTCCTGGGGCACCAGTATTTAGGGGTTTGGTCTTGCCTCTTTGCAATTGGGAGGCACTTAATGCATGTGTGCTTAAACAAGTGAGAGTTTTAGGGGACATTGAGTGTGTTTTTTTTAAGTTTGGGAATCTCCATTGCAAAAGGAGATTCTGCTTACAATGGTAAGCATTTGCTTTCATTGGGCATTATCTATTCTCTTACTTAATTTTTATATGCTCTAGCAGTGATACAATCTGATACATCCTTACTGAAACTCCCTCTAGTTCTTGCCATTTGTACCAACCAAAGGTTTTCTGTAATACTTATAACCTTTTGTTATACTTGAATATATAACTGAGGATTCCATTGCATCTATCTATCTATCTATCTATCTATCTATCTATCTATCTATCTATCTATCTATCTATCTATCTATCTATCTATCTATCTATCTATCTATCTATCTATCTATCTATCTATCTATCTATCTATCTATCCTCTACCTACCTACCTACCTACCTACCTACCTACCTACCTATCATCTATCTACCTATCTATCTACCTATCTATCTATCTATCCTATCTATCTATCTATCTATCTATCTATCTATCTATCTATCTATCTATCTATCTATCTATCTATCTATCTATCTATCTATCTATCTATCTATCTATCTATCTATGTATCTATCAATCTATTTATCTATCCGTCCATCCATCCAACCATCCATCCATCCACCCATCCACCCATCCACCAGCCACCCAGCCACCCAGCCATCCATCCACCCATCCACCCAGCCACCCATCCATCCAACCATCTATCCATCCATCCATCTATCTACCCATCCATCCATCCATCTATCCATCAATCATCTATCTATCTGTCATCTATCTATCTATCTGTCTGTCTGTCTGTCTGTCTGTCTGTCTGTCTGTCTGTCTGTCTGTCTGTCTGTCTGTCTGTCTACCTAATCTATCTTTGTACTTTGTCTTTGGGACGTTGGGTTGTTCCAGATCATTTCTATAGTAAATAATATTGCAAGTGGTGGATAAGTGTGCATGTATTGATATATTATTTTAAATTAATGTTTTATATTTAAATGTGTAAAAGTAGCAGTGTGCAACGTATGGTAGTTTTATTTTTAATATTTTGAAAATTCCACACTTTTATCTCTAGAGCTGAGGCAGTTCATTTCCCTACCAGCAGAGAGTAATTTTCTCTACATGCCTGAGAGCATGTATTTTTTAAAATATAGCCTATCCTTACTATGGTTTGAGATTATGCCCTGTTATTTTTATTTGCATTTACCTCATTATCAGTGATAGCACCTTTCGTGTGCTTACTGACTGCATGTTTTCTTTAGGGAAGTGTATACTCAGTTGTCTCCATTTCTAGACTGGTTCTTTCTATTGCTGTTGAGCTTCGTGAGTCCTTTATATATATTTTATGTAAAACTTTTGTTAGATGTATGATGTGAATATTTTCTCTCATTCAGTACAATATAAGTAGGACAGTATGTTTTCCACAGTGCAGCATTTTTGTTTAGATGTAATTCCACTTATTTATGATTTTGTTTTCATTGCAAATTGAATCCAATCTCAAACTAAACCATTTGAAACCAATATACTAGATTATTTGGGCTATGCTTCATTGGATGTGTTCTATGTATTTGGAGCTAACATCTAGGTCTTTAATCCATTTTGGTTAACTTATTTACATGCTGTGAAACAGTGGTCCAATTTCATTTTTATGCATCTGCTGTATAGCTTTTCCAAGGATGTTTTTGGTAGAGACTTTCCTTTATGTTACGTGGTTGGCTTCTCCATTTTAATTAAGTATCCCATATCTGAGGTTTCTTTTTTATTTTATTTTTATTATTATTTATTATAATACCATAAGATAGACATTTCCAAAGCTATTAATGATTGGGTTTCAGACATACAGTGGTGCAGCACCTATCCCTCCACTAGTGTACATTACCTACCACCAATATCCCCAGATTCCCTCCTCCTCCCTAGCCTCCTAGCCTGCCTCTATAGCAGGCAATTTTCCTCCTCTCTCTTTTCTCTCTGTCTCTGTCTCTCTCTCTCTCTCTCTCTCTCTCTCTCTCTCTCGCTCACTCACTCGCTCTCTTTCTCACTCTCACTCTCCCATCTCTTACACATGTGGCTTGCCCTACATACATTTAGGTATTATCATGTAAATCCGAGCCCCACTACCTGGGAAGAAGGAGGACAGTGGCTGGAAGCAAAGGGCTGGCTGCCCAGCAGCAGGGCTTGGGGTGGAGTTGGCAGGCAGAGCAGGTAGGCTGAGCCTCCTATCAGCACAGTATTTAAAGGTGCTAATACCTGTGCTGATACAGGGCAGGAGTGAGTTCACAGCCCGTTCTGCCAGGAATCCTTTGCTTACATTTAATGTTCAGTTCTAGTTTGGCATTACTGTTTCCAACAATTAGTAGAAATAAAACTGTTATATATTTATATCCCACAAATGAATGCAGAGGACCTACTGCCAGTCCTTTTTAAAGATCTTCCAGGAAATGGAAGAAATGGAAACTCTCCCAAATGCTCCTTTGAGGCTCATATCACCCTGATACTCAAAGCAGACAGAGAAAAAACAGGAAAACTACAGACCAGTCTCCCTGATGAACACAGATGCTAAGATTTTCAACAAAATACTAGCTGATAGAATCCAAAGAGTCATCAAAAAGATTCTACATCATGACCAAGCAGGATTCATCCTGGGAATGCAAGGATGGTCCAACATTCACAAGTCAATCAATCAACATAATACATCATATTAATAAGAGGAAAAAACTTATTATCATATCAATAGATGCAGAGAAAGCATTTGACAAGATTCAACACCTATTCATGATAAAAAGCTCTCCTTATCCGAGGGCTTCTTCCTGAACTTTCAATTTTATTCTCCCCCTCAAAGTACCTGCCTTTTACTCCAATACTACTGTTTTGAGTACCCTTTATTTACAGTATAAATTCAGGAAATATAATCCTACCATTTTCTTTTTCCTCTATATCACATTGATATAACGGGAGGTGTGGGCAAGGGAAAATTTTGACTTCATCCAATTTTAGTAATGTTTTACTGTCTCCTTAAAGATTTTATTGAACTTTTGATGGAGATTTTGTTGAATATGCATAATACTTTAGTACGATGGTAATTTTAACAATGTCAGTTATTTTGGTTCATGAACATGAAAACACGTAGTATTTTTTTCATTTCCTTGTGTCTTATTTTATTTCTTTTTAATAGTTATTTACAATTTTTTATATATACTTTCGTTCATTCCTAGGAACTTGATTTTGATGTAGTTGTTAATAGATTTTTCCTTGTTATATTTCAGCAGACCAGACTATCACAGCCTGGTCGCATGGCCACTAGCGGCTGCACGGTTCATCTATAAATGCTTTATTTAGAGGTGACTACAACAGTATGCCACCTGCACAGCAAGCCTGGAAAGCTGCTCATGTAGTATTTGATATGCCAAATACCAGTGACATTTATATTAGGTCATTCCGTGACCTAATATAATTGTTTGAGGCTCTCTGTTCCTGGAGCAAGTGGATGCCTTTGGGTTCTACTAGCATGAGACAGGACATCTGGAGATATTACTGGTGCCCGCTCTAGCAAATAGATGATTAACGGGAAGATAGTGATAGTGATAGTGATATATTTCTCATTTTATTTCACCTATAGATATGCAACACATTCTCATATACTTATTTTGTAGCCTGTCTCTTTAATATATTGATTTATTGTTTTTTGAAAAATATTTGGAGTATTGTTAAGGATTTTCTTTATATGGTATGAATTATCATATAAAGAAAATGCCACCCTGCAGCAGTTATTTTCAATCCGGCCCAGGTATGCTGAACCAGAGACTCTCAGACATGGGGCAGAGCTGCTACTTGCTCTCCCTGTGCCCAGCTGCTCGTGAGGCTCCCGGGAGGCATAGCGGGTTCTAGCCCTGGCCTGCCACCCCAGCAGAGCCTCACAACAAGCCAGACGACCCCCCAACTCCATTGGGGCCGCCATTTTCCACATCCGGACTTCCCTCTCGTCACAACTCCATCCAGCAGACCAGACTATCAATAAATGCTTTATTTAGAGGTGACTACAACAGTATGCCACCCACACGGCAAGCCTGGCAAGCTGCTTGTGTAGTATTTGATATGCCAAATACCAGTAACATTTATATTAGGTCATTCCCGTGACCTAATATAATTGTTTGAGGCTCTTTATGTACCTGGAGCAAGAGGATGCCTTTGGGTTCTACTAGCATGAGACAGGACATATGGAGATATTACTGGTGCCCGCCTAGAGCAAATAGATGATTAACGGGAAGATAGTGATAGTGATGATATCAAGTAATCTTCAAATAGTTATAGCTTAACGATTTTTCTAAAGTGAATTATTTCCAATGTAATTTGTTTTTCTTGCCTTGTTTCTATGGACTTCTAATACATTATTGAATAGTAGTGGTAAAAGTGAACATCCTTGTTTTATGCCTAATCAGAGATGAACAGTTTTATACTATCATGATATTAGTTCTTTTTCCCCTACATGTCCTTAATTCTATCACATTTCTTAATTTGGGGAGCTTCTGTGCTTTTATTTTTTGAGTCAGAATTCATTCCATTCTCTCTGCTGAAACTCCTAGATGTAAATATTGCCCTTTTACTGATGTTCCTTAAATTTTTTATGATTTTTTAATTAAAAAATTCCTCATTTTTTGGAGCCAGAGCAATAATACAGTGGGTAGGGTGTTTTCCTCCTATGCGGCCAACCCAGGTTCAATTCCTAGCATCTCTTATGGTCCTCTGAGAACCGCCAAGTTTAACTCCTGAGTGCAGAGACAGGAGTAACTCCTGAGCATTGCTGGGTGTGACCCAAAAAGCCAAAAAAACAAATCTATTTTTTTCTCTTAGTTTTTGACAGTTTCTTCACTTACTCTCCACACTGATTCTGTTTTCCATCTGTCATTCTGATTTTAACCCTTCTACTGTTTAGTTTCAATCTTGTTGTACACTACTGCCCAGAGCCTCTGCATCTGATCTGGAGTTGCCTCCTGCAGGTCACTTTGTAGATAGGAGGAGGACAGTTTGAATGTGGCACTTCATCTGACCATGTATTCTATACTGGCTGGTATAAATATTCTCCCATGATGCCACAATCATTGTTATATTTGCCTGGCCACATTGATTTTCTAAGTAATTAGACCAGAGAGAAATGCTGTTTGCCTCCAAGCAAGCAAGCATGACTCACTGATAAGTCAAAAATTAATATACAGAACAATATGACGTAAAGATGAGACTCTTGTGAAGGCTTGGAGAAATATATAACTGGCAATAGAATATTCTTTGGTACAAATGCATGCCTTTGTATTATGATATACAGTTCACCCCAGAAGCCCCTACTCTACGCTACCCTGCAGGGCACTTCCAAGGCAGATCTTGGCTTGGCAACATTAACATGCAAAGGGCCTAGGTGAGGTCCTGAGAGAAATTACTTCAAGGGATTTGACCCTGATGGCTTTCCTTTGGAGTCGGAGGTCTGTGTTGCAGGATATAAAATCTATCCTGCTTCCTTTCTGTCTCTCTCTTTTCCCCCTTTCTGCTGGTGCTCCCCCTTCTTGCCACTTCGCTGTCTCTTTCTCTGAAGCTTTAACACGTGGTGGCAGCCATCTTGGCCGAATGTGGCAACAGCCCAGCTGAGAACCCTAAGTCTGGGGATTTTCCTACTGCTGATTTGTATGCCAGAACCTGTGATAAGTAAAGCATTTTGAAAATTCTCTGGATTCTCCTGTCTTACTCAGTCCACTGGCGCTGATCCCCTGGGGCACAAGGGGATCCCTGACCCTGCTCCCAGATTTTGTGTGTGGCACACCAGCGGTTCCCGCACATTCTTTTATATTTTTATTTCAACTCTATACTATTTAACTCAAGAATTTACGGGTTGGATTTCTATCACACTTTCTTATTCTTATTGAAATTCTTTCCCATTAATACTCTTTCATTTCATAAACCATCATTATAATTGTTGTTTAAACCTCTTCACTAGAGAGTTTAGAAAGTTCTGATGTGCATGGATTCTTCCAAGACTTCCGCTTTTCTATTAATAGAGGCACATCTTATTCTGCCTGATGTTATGAGGTGTGAGGTTCTGTGTTGGAGAAGGCCTGGGAAGTTATCAGCGCTCAAAATTGCAAATTCAAATCAGTATCTGTGGCTTAGAGTTTGTGCACTTGGGTAACATCTGAGAATTTGTGGTGAAGATTGTCATAAAATAACTGTTAAGTAGTCCTGGATGGCAACCAAGGGGTAACAGTCACCATCCAGTTGCCCAGCAACACCTGTTGAAGTCATCTGATCCTTGAGAGCAATTTGAGGTTAATAGTTAAGAGTTCCTGAGAGCAGCTAATTTTTTTTAATTTTTTTATTTTTACAATTACAAAGATATACAATTAAAAAGTTCATATTTGGGTTTTGGTCATACAGTGTTCCAGCACCCATCCCGCCACCAGTGCCCATCTCCCACCACCAACGTACCCGGTTCCCTCCCCCTCCCCAGCCCTGCTCCATGGCAGGTTCTTGATTTCTTTCTTTCTCATTTCTCTCTCTTTCTCTTTTCCTTTCCCTCCAGACTATGGATTACAGAACATACATTAACGGGTTGTCATGTGTATCTTTTGCCTCTATTTAATGCTCAGTTCTAGGATGGCATTAGTACCCTTGACAATTGTTAGCACATTGTTCCATTTTCTGTCTTACCTAGCCTCTGACTCCCACACGTTTGGGATAATTTCCACCTTTGACAAGACCTCCTGATATATGTTTCACTTGACCTTGGATATTGGTATCATAATATGTACATATATATTTATGTTATGCAGATAAATGCAGTCATTCTGTATCTGTCTCTCTCCTTCTGGCTAATTTCGCTCAACATAATCTTCTCCATGTCCATCCATTTATAGGCAAATTTTATAACTTCATTTTTCCTAACAGCTGCATAGTATTCCATTGTGTAGATGTACCAAAGCTTATTTATCCAGTCATCGATTTTCGGGCACTCTGGTTGCTTCCAGATTCTGGCTATTGTGAATAATGCTGCTATGAACATAAAAGTAGGGATGGTGTTTCCGCTGCGTATTTTTGGTTTCCCAGAGTAGATTCCCAGGAGTGGTATGGCTGGGTCAAATGGGAGTTCTAATTTTAATCGAGGACATCTGTGTAGCCACTGGGAAATGCTTTCACCACCACCTGGTAACTAGTGTTCCAACATAAAGCACATATGGATAGCATATTGTGAAGCAAGGTTGTGAGTGTTTTCACAAATCTGTAGCTCCAAGTGTGAGGAGGTCTGTACTTAAACACAACATTCATAATTTTGATGCCAAACAGCACTTATGCATCAAGTTTTCATATATATGTTTGGAGAACAGATTTTTGAGTTGGCCAGGGACACTTTTTTATCAAACAAGTCTAGAAGTTCAAGATTACCATTTCCTGGTTGTGTATGTATAGTTTTTCTGTATCTGGAATAGAAACCATGAGATCAGAGTCAAAAGTGTATAGAGGCCTTTCTGTTTCAACTTTGAACTGAAATGAGTATTTTAAGTTATCAGACTGTGAGTGCCCCATAGGTACCTGTGCATAGAGATTTCGAGCACCTGAATTATAACTGAAGGTTATCAGTTCCTTGCAAACCCTGTTGCAGTCACAAAGGCTTTAATATTTGTAGGAATCTGTGAACCAGGTGCTTTCCGGTTCTAATGGGACTTGTGCATATTAACTGACAAATGTGAAGCAAGAGGGACATGCTCTATCTGCTTGGCTTTAGAAATGTCTCAGTTCTACATTAGCTTTGCAATTAGTTTGAATCAGGTGGGAATGTCCTCAAAGCCTCAGGGAAGCTCTGCTTGTCACTAAGAAGAGAGATTTGGTATTTCAAACCAAGTTAGGGAGCATTTAACAAGATGGCAGCTGTAGGTCTCTCTTACTGTTGACTGAGAAATTTACTATGATATTCACCAGCAAGATGCTCTGCTGGTGATATTTTTTCCATATATATGTTTTATAATTTCATTTTTGGCCAGAATTTATGTGCTAATTATAGGATTTTAGTATTCTCTTGAATAGATATTTCACAATTTTAATTTTTTTTTTATGTATTAATGTCATCATAAAAGTGCTTTGAATTTCAGTATCCACTTTGTTCATTCTATATGTTATTTTTACTGAGGTAATTCTTATTTATAGGCATGTACATGTTTTGGGTACAGTGTTTTACCTTTACAATATACAAGTTATAGTACTATAACTAGTATTTAAGTAGCAAATTATAATCCTACAGTGGATGGGATCCCATTCTAATTTAAATTTCTCTCTAAAAGCCCTCTCTGAAATCAAGTTCTGTAGTCACAGTCAACTGTTTATGTTAATTTGATTTGTTCTGTTCCTTTGTTTGGTTTATTTGTGTCCCACATATGACAGCAATAATCTAGTATTTTCCTTTCTTTTTTCTGTCTAATCTTATTTGCCATAACCTCTTCCAGTATATCCATGTTGTTTCACAAGGTAAGATATGATCTTTTATTATAGTTGAGTAATATTCCATTGTGTGTATATCTATTTTTATATTCAGTGTGTATCTTGATGCTTTTTTTAAAATATTTTTTGGTCTAGTATCATTTTGATGGACTTTTTTTCCCTTTGTGTCATATTTTGTTACACCTGAAAACTGCTTTTTTTTTCTTTTTGATTGCTTTTTTGGGTCATGCCAGTATTACCCAGGGGGCCACTCTTTTGCTCTACACTCAGGAATTACTCCTGGCAGAGCTCAGGGAACCATATGAGATTTCAAGGATCGAACCCAGCTTGACTGCATGCAAGGCAAATGCCCTACCTGCTGTTCTGGGTCTCTGGACCCTGGAAATTACATTCTATATATATTCCCTTTTCATTTGTCTGGCTGTATTAATGTTTTGACTTAATTGACGAGGACCTCCATCACAAATTTGCATAAAATTGTGAAAATGAATCATCTGTATAACACCTGTTGTGACCCTTGAGTACCGATAGGTGTGGCTTCTTATTTTACACGTCTTAGCCAGGCGATTCTATAATAATTTTAAAATATGAGGATTATACAAGAGTAAATCTATTGTTTGTTGTTGTTTTGTTTGGGGGCCAGGGTTTGACCCTGGCTCTGCATTCAAGGATCACTCCTGATAGTGTTTGAGGGGCAGTACATGATTCTGGGGACTCTCCACAGGTTGGCCACATTCAGTACAAGCATATCTGCTGGACTATCCTGCTTTCCCATCCATTGCTTTTTATGTAATGATATTATCAGGAGTTATGCTTCTATTTGCACTAACTGTTTAGCTTTTTGACTCCCAGAACTATCATCAATACAACTGATTTTTCCATAATGAGAGTCTTAGAATTCTCCTTATTCCTCATTTACTCTTAAAGGATATTTTCAAGTTCATCAAGATCTTTGGTTGAAAATCTTTAAAAAAAATCTTTAGGGGTGTTTTCCAGCTGTTTGGGCAAACTTATAGCTTTTGATAAGAATTCAGTTGTCATTTTAATTGTTTTTACTGCATGCAGTATCTCCATTTTATCATCCTTCAAGTTTTTTTTAACCTGTGTGTTTTATCAATTTTATTATAATATGCATATGTGCCTTTTTATTTGTATTCTGATTAAGTTTGCTAGCTTCCTTTTGATTTTTGGCTTTAGGTGGCATATGAGGATTACTCATGACTCTGTCCTGAGGTATTGCTTCTGACAATATGGGATTGTATGTAGTGTGAGAGATCAAATCCAGATAGACTGGATGCTGTCCAACTTTGAAATATTTGGTCATTTGACTCAGTATCATTTTTTTCTCTTCTTTCTATCTTGTGATTCCCACATGATCTTTATGTTAGAACTTTGATGTTGTTTTGCGCTCCTTTAACTTTCCGTCCTTATGAAATCTGTTCTTTAGATAAGACTCTGTTACTTAAATTTACTCACACTTTTTTCCTGTAGCATGTATTTTTACACCCACTGAACTGTTTTATTTCAAGTGTTTCATTACTTAGTTTACAAGTTTATATTAGTTATCTTCTGTACTTTCTTTTGGAGAATTCTTTTCTTTTCTTTTTTTTTTTCCTTTTTTGGGTCTTGCCCGGCAATGTTCAGGGGTTACTCCTGGCTCTGCACTCAGGAATTACTCCTGGCGGTGCTCAGGGGCCCATATGGGATGCCGGGATCGAACCCAGGCTGGCATGGGCTGGTCACATGCCAGGCAAATGCCCTACCCACCGGACTATCGCTCTGGCCCCCAGAATTATTTTCTTTTTTGAGTGAATTTCCTCTTACCTTGTTAAATATGGTTAGAATAATTAAGTTTGCATCTACTGATTTTATTCTGAAAAATATATCAGAATTGGCTTTTATTTTTTCCTTGAGATGACTTTGGCATGCTAAACAGTTTAGAGTTTTATGTTGAACATTGTGGATCTGTGTTATAGAGCTTATTCTTTTATTATAGGCATGTGATATATTTTTGTCAATTAACTGTTGATACAAAATGCAAATATTATTGTGTACAATCTCTTATTTAAAATTTTTATTTTAGTTTATTCTTTTCTGTATTCATGGATATTGAGCATTTGGTACAAACACAAATTTGTGTCATTCATTTTTTTGTTGTTGTTGTTATTGTTGCCTATCAGTTCTTGGCCACCGGTACCACACTCAACAATGCTCAGGGCCTTTAGGGAGATATGCTGCCCTGTTACACTTGGGAGGTCTTGTGGTGGCAGATATTCAACCAAGGTTTTATGTATATTATTCTCTTACTCCTTTATTATCTTCCCAGTGTTGGAAATATCAAAGACCTTTCTTCATGGCTTAATCCTTTAAATATTTGATTGTACAAACTATTTGGTTAATATTATCATAACCATGTTTCTAATTTTCTCAATTTATTATGAATTTCATGTTAACATTTTCATGATCAATTATTTTTTAATTCCTTATTTTTTCTTTCTTTATTCTTTGATAAATTTTAAGTCTTTTACTTTACCCTTTTGATTTTGCTAATAAATTATATAAAACTTATACTTTATGTTGTTTACAGAATTTTCTTTTTTTATTTATACCCTAAGTTGAAGCTAACTGCATGAATAGGAGTTCTTTAATCATCAGGTAGGACTACAAATGTTTTATGAAGTCTGGGTTTCTCCTTACTCAGCTCAACCACTGTATATAGCCCAAGCACTCCTTCTCTTTTTATTTTTCACATTTTAAATTTGGAGTCTAAGCTATTTTAATTTTTAATTACTATAATGAGAATGATTATGATGATAAAATAATGATAGTGGTTTAAAACAAATGTTTGTTTAAAAATCGCTAAGCAAATTAAGGTCCATTGATACTTTTACTCTTAATTTCATTACAATTTTTCATTTTTAAATTAACATTTGTTTATAGCACTTTATTTTTTGTGGTATGCTATCATTTTTATTTTTTAAAAAATTATTATACTACCAGAAGATATACAATTAAAAAGTGTTCACAATTGGTTCTTAGTCATACAGTGTTCCAGCACCCATCCCTCCACCAGTACCCCATTCCCACCACCAATGTCCCCACATTCCCTCTAAACCACCCCCAGCCTGCCTCTATAGCAGACATCTTTTATTTTCCTTTCTTTCTCCCCTCTCTCTGTCTCTATCTCTGTCTTGTCTCTGTATCTCTCTCTTCTTTTACACATTGTGACTTTCCCTACAGACATTTAGGGCTTATAATGTAAATATCTTTGTGTATATTCAATGGTGAGTTCTAGTCTGGCATTACCATTTCCCAAACTTAGTAGAACACTGGCATATATTTATATCCCATTAATGAATGCAGTGGTTCTATATCTATTCTTAACATTCTGACTAATTTCACTCAGCGTGATAGTCTACAGGTCCATCAATTTGCAAGTGAATTTCATGATTTTGTCTTTTTTATCACCTGCATAGTATTCCATTGTGTAGATGTACCACAGTTTCTTTAGCCAGTCCTCTGTTCTCGGGCACTTAGGTTGTTTCCCGAGTCTGGCTATTGTTAATAAAGCTGTGATTAATAAAGAAATACAGTTAGTGTTTCTGCTGTGTGTTTTTGAGTTTCCAGGGTTATTCCCAGGAGTGGTGTTTCTGGGTGAAAAGGGAACTCAATATCTAGTTTTTGAAGGAATGTCCATATTGTTTTCAAA
The DNA here is from genome assembly GCA_021461705.1 of Cryptotis parvus. Taxonomy (NCBI): domain Eukaryota; kingdom Metazoa; phylum Chordata; class Mammalia; order Eulipotyphla; family Soricidae; genus Cryptotis; species Cryptotis parvus. The sequence continues at coordinate 22,996 of JAJIBD010002930.1, forward strand.
AAGGGCGGGACCAGTCGGCACTCCCACCAACAGTGAATGAGAGTCCCTTTCTCCCCACATCCATGCCAGCACCGGTTTGTCTAGCTGTTTTGGTTGTGTGCCAGTTTCTATGGTGTGAGATGATACCTCATTGTTGCTTTGATTTTCATCTCCATGATGATGAATGATGAAGAACTCTTTTTCATATGCATTTTGGCCATTCAAATTTCTTCTTTTTTGGAAGCTTTTATTCATTTCTTCTCCCCATTTTTTTGATGGGGTTGGCTGTTTTCTTCTTGTAAAGTGCTACCAGTGCCTGGTATATCCCTTATATTAACCCCTTATCAGATGGGTATTGGGTGAATATTCTTTCCCACTGTGGATTGTCTCTGTATCTTGGTACCCATTTCTTTTGAGGTGCAGAAGCATTTCAGTTTTATATGATCCCATTTGTTTATCATTGCTTTCATTTGCTTGGTCAGTGGTGTTTTGATTTTGAAGATGCCTTTAGTTTCAATGTTGTAGAGTGTTTTTCCTATGTTTTCTTCAATGTACCTTGTAGATTCATGTCTGACATAGAGATTTTTGAGATGTTCAGAATTATTATTTGGCAACTTTACACAATGTGACTTGTTTTCTAACCATAGATCATTTTCCATCCATCATCATAGAATTGACCACATACAACAATTTTATACTCTCCTGCTGAATGCTGTATAAAATGTATGTCTACAGTTAATCGAGTTGTCATTTGACAAGTGAATAAAGAACAAAGTCTTATCTTTATATATTTAATGTATATGACTACAGATCATAGTTTCATCTACATTTAAGCAGTGAGTAATGGTGAGAGTTAAATATTGAGACCTTATCACTGACCCAACTTTTATTTTACCTGGTATGTAACCTGAATTTTTTAACCGTGATTTCAAAGACTTACTATGAGATTAATATATTGACAATTCTTTCTCTAATTAGATGACTATTTGATTCCATTATAATATACTTTATTGGCATAGGCATTATATGATATTTTGACTAAACAACATTCTACATTAAACTAGGTTCTACTCTAGCATTGTTAGCAGAGCTAGTTGATGTAAAGTAAAAACAGATTTCAGATATTCTTGTTAAACTCTTTAAAATATTGATAGCAAATGAGTTATATAGTTGATATATTTTGTCTCTTATTTAACCAAATTATGCAGTCAAACATTTCTCAATGATAATATTAAATACTTACTTGTATTTGAATGGCGGCTATTAAAATATTTGATCCATTCTTTATGTACAATCTCAATATATGAACATGATCCTTCCTGTTTTTCATCAGTGCATATTTCCTCTCCAATTTCCAATTGATTGATTAGCATTTAGTTTCCTGACATATTTATTATCTTTCTCATATTTTGTTATTCCCATATATTTACTCAGATCCTGGATACAAGGTAAATAACTTCCCTTTACCTTTCAAAATTCACAAAATTTGGCAATTATTTTGTAAGATTTATCATTATATACACCTGTTTATAATACCTCTTATGTTTAAATTAACTTTTGCTATCTTACTACTTATATTTTCACACCTATGTCTTTAAACATTTTTCTTTCTTTCATTTTTTTTCTTTCTGGGTCACACCCGGCAATGCTCAGAGTTTACTCAAGGCTCTGCACTCAGGAATTACACCTAGTGGTGCTCAGGGGAAAATATGGGATGCTGGAGATCGAACCCAGATTGGTTATGTCCAAGGCAAATGCCCTACCCACTGTATTATTGCTCTGGCCCCCATATTTTTAATTATACTACATTTTCCTAGCCAGTAACCTACTAAGTGCCTTTATTTTGCCTGCGTTATCTTGGTGTTATCTTGTGTGAGTGTGTGTGTGTGTGTGTGTGTGTGTGTGTATTATTGCTTTTGTTGTTTCTTGGTCAAAAAAGATAGTGTTAATTGAGCAAAATTTGCTCAGACATAATGGGAAAGAAAGGAATGTGTTCTCAAGGGAGAACACAGGCTTTTAGACATGGAAAAAAACAGAGAGATCCATGTTCAGGGGAGAGCACAGGCTTGAAAGTATAGGCCTGTGTCATGTTCTTCATAGATGTCTTAGAAGAGGGTTCAGTAACTAAGTTGCTGAGATACTATAGCAGGTATGGTGCATGCCCAGAGCAGAACCAGGTTCGATCTTTGGCACCCTAGGTAGTCCCCTGAGCCTCACAGGACGGGTTCCTTAAGCATGGAGTACTGCTGGGTTTTACCCCCAAAACTAAATCCAATCCAATTCATATGTGCACACTATATGTGTGTGGGGAAAGCTAGCAATGCGGTGATGTAGTTCAAGGTTAGAGAACTCGATTCTGTATGTTTTAGGTCCTGGATTCTGACCCCTGGCACATGTGCATGCATGTGTGTCCCTACAAATAGAGACAAAGAAAAACACACAGGATTGTTTGAAAGTCTTCAAGAAAAAATATTTTTCCGATCTGAACTTTTCTCCTTCCTTTACATACAATAAGCACAGTAGCTGGAGATTTGTCATCTGGGGTTGGAGGTAAAATAGACCCTGGATCAGCAGAGATTGCACATAGTTGAGGGAGTGCTTTATAAAGAGACTAAGTGGGAATTTATGTATGTTCTGAAGGCAGGAATGTCTGGCCTTTCCTATTTATTCCGAGAATCCTGCCCTTTTCCGTGATTTCCCGTTCCTCAGAGGCAGTCCCTTGCATGTCTGTTGAATCTTTTTGATTTGAACATCATGTCTCTAAGTTAAATTTTCTAATGCTACTTGAGACACAGGGTAGAGCTGCTACCAGCTCTCCCTGTGTCCAGCTGATCACGAGGAACTCAGGAGGGTAGGTGAGATCTAGCCCTGGCCCGCTATCAGGGCAATAGCCTCGCAAGAAGCCAGAGGAACCCCGGCACCACGAGGGCTGCCATTTTCAACATCTGGACTACACAGCTTGTCAGAGCTCCACCCAGCAGAAGTACTGATCACAGCTCTGCTCCTCAGAGTCCCACCCTACAGCAATCTATTTCAGGCTCAGATATGCCTGATCCAGAGACTCAGGTACATGGGGCAGAGCTGCTGCCGACTCTCCCTGTGCCCAGCTGATCATGAGGTGCCCAGGAGGAAAGGCGGGTTCTAGCCCTGGCCTGCTACCCCATTAGAGACTCGCAAGAAGCCAGAGGAACTCCCACACCACGAAGGCTGCCATTTTCAACATCTGGATTCCACAGCTCGTCAGAGCTCCAACCAGCAGTAAAGCTGATTTTTCCCCCACAAAACAGCCATGCTCGGGGCCGGAGTGATAGTCCAGCAGGTAGGGCGTTTGCCTTGCACGTGGCCGGCCCATGCCGGCCTGGGTTCGATCCCTGGCATCCCGTATGGTCCTCCGATCACCGCCAGGGAGTAATTCCTGAGTGCAGAGCCAGGAGAAATCCCTGAGCATTGCCAGGTGTGACCCAAAAAAAAGCAAAATAAATAAATAAATAAATAAATAAATAAATAAATAAATAAATAAAAAGCAGCCGCACTGTTCATCAATACATGTGCGAGATGAGAGGCTACTACAAGAGTATCCCACCGACACGGCAGAACCTGTCAAGCTACCCATGATGTATTTGATATGCCAAAACCAGAAACAATTATAGACCTTATTCCCATGACCTAAAGGAATGGATTGAGGCTCTTCACTTTACTGGAGCGAGCTGATGCCCTTAGGCTACACTAGCATATGACAGGACATATGGAGATGTTATTGGTGACTGCTCGAGCAAATCAGTGAACAATGGGAATACAAGTGATACAAGTGATCTTGGTGTCTACAGTTCAAAAATGTATTGATTTCCTGTCCCTGCTTATATAAAAGTTAGTCTCTTTTTATATTTAACTATCACCATTCTATCAGTCCTAACTAATACCTTGCTGGGCATGTGCCTGTGTGTGTCCACTGAAACTATGTTTGGCTGTTGATTTGCTTTTGCTGGTGAAATATGAGACCCGAAAAGTTACTTCTCTATCTTGTTTTTGGGAGGTCACTTATACATGAACTTTATATACAGTACTCCAGGACCGTTGGTCATACTTGGCTCTGGCTTAACACAAATTGTAGTGTCAATTTGTTAATTATATAAAGATGACTCTTTTGGACCACACCTGGCGATGCTCAGCGCTTACTCCTGGGGAGCTCAGGGAACCATATGGGGTGCCAGGGATCAAACCCTGGTCACACGTGTGCAACGCAGGTACACTACCTTCTGACCTTTGGTTCCAGCCCCTAAGGATGACTTAAATATTGGTAAAGTATAGTAGTATACTTTGAAGATACTGGCCTGTGTTACCATTGAATTGTTAGATCAATTAGGTGAAATATTAGTTTAATAATACTTGAAAAGTGTGACGTGACAGCTCTGCGGCCGCGACACACTCTTTGATAGTACTGGATATTAGGATCATGTCCTTCCCAGAATCTTTCACATTTATACACTCTATACAGTGCTAGGCAGGTTCTAGCCATTGCCTGTCATCCTAGTGAACCTAGCAAGAAACCAGAAAAAACCCACACCATGAAGTCAGTCATTCTCAGCATCCAGACTCCACCCAAGAGAAAACCTGATCTTTCCCTGTTGAGTTTCATCAGTAAATGCTCGAGATGAGAGTCTTCTACTGAGAGCATACCACCTACACTGCAGAGCCTGGCAAGTTACCTATGTTTTATTTGATATGCCAAAAACCAGTAACAATTATGGACCTCATTCCCATGTCTTGAAGGAATGGTTTGAGGCTCTTCCTGTTCCTGGAGCAAACAGATGCCCTTGGGCTCTACTAGCATGAGACAGGACATATGGAGATGTTACTGGTGCCCGCTTGAGCAAATAGATGAAGAACGGAAAGACAGTGATACAGTGAAACAATCTAACAGAATTGAGTGTAGTAGGTACATTTTGGTAGTATGTAGTTATAAACTCTTTTATTTTTTATTTTTGGTCATTTTACTTATTTGTTCTGAGCTTTAACCTATCTTCCATGAAAAATTTAATCTCTAAACTAAATCTCCAACTTCTGTTATAATCATACATTTTTTGATTCAGAGCTATAACCTCACAACAAGCCAGACCACCCTCACCTACTCCATGGGGCCCGCCATTTTCCACATCCGGACTTCCCTCTCATCACAACTCCACCCAGCAGACCAGACTATCACAGCCCGGATCATTGACAGCCACCCTGCAGCAGTTTTTTTTTCAATCCGGCCCAGGTATGCTGAACCAGAGATTCTCAGACATGGGGCAGAGCTGCTCCTTGCTCTCCCTGAGCCCAGCTGCTCATGAGGCGCCCGGGAGGCATGGCGGGTTCTAGCCCTGGCCTGCCACCCCAGCAGAACCTCACAACAAGCCAGACCACCCTCACCTACTCAAAGGGGCCCGCCGTTTTCCACATCCGACTTCCCTCTCGTCACAACTCCAACCAGCAGACCAGACTATCACAGCCCGGCTTGCACGGCAGCTAGTGGCCACACGGTTCATCAATAAATGTTTTATTTAGAGGAGACTACAACAGCATGCCACCCGCACGGTAAGCCTGGCAAGCTGCTCGTAGTAATGATATGCCAATTACCAGTAACATTTATATTTGGTCATTCCCGTGACCTAATATAACTGTTTGAGGCTCTTTATGTTCCTGGAGCAAGAGGATGCCTTTGGGTTCTACTAGCATGAGACAGGGCATATGGAGATATTACTGGTGCCCGCTCTAGCAAATAGATGATTAACGGGAAGATAGTGATAGTGAATACAGAGAGGAGTCCGTTTGCCTTGTATGCAGCCAACCGCAATTCAATCCTCGGCATCCCATATGATGCCCCAAACACCACAAGAAGTAATTCCTGAGTGCAGGGCAAGGAGTAACCCTTGAGCATGAACAGGTGTGACCTAAAAAAGTAAAAATAAAATCATGCGTTTTTATAGTTTTTCTCATTTAGTTCAAAATTTTACCTACTGAAGCCCATCATTAGCTGTTGTATTTATGTGACTGGAGCAGTTGTAAAATAATTTTAAATTACATTTTGTTTTTCTTTATTTCAAAGAGCATGGGACCAAAATTGCTGATAGATAACAAGATCATACTTCTATTCAAACTGGAAAGATCAAGGGCCAGAGCGATAATCCAGAGGGTAGGGCATTTGCCTTGTATTTCTCCAACCCTGGTTCATTCCCCAGCATCCATATGGTCCCCAAGCACCACGAGGAGTAATTCCTGAGTGCAGAGCCAGGAGTAACCCCTGAGTACTGCCGGGTGTGACACAAAAAAAACCAAAAAAAAAAAAACTTGAAAGATCAGAGATATATTGATCTTAAAAGCAATAAAAACTATGAATTCTTCAAAGACACATTAATACTTAGTATTTATGATGTAAAACATCAGAATTATCTAAGATGTTTTGGTTGTGAGTTTGGAATATGAAGATAAATGTGATTGATGGAATAAAAGAATATATTTTTCCTTATGGGGATATATAAAATATAGATCATTCTGGCTAATTATTATTATTCACCTTTGATTCTATTAAGGCCAAAGTGGTTATCGAAGCCCTACCCAAACAGGGTGTTCAAACCCAATACATCAAGATCCTTCATGAGCTCTATTACAGATTCACCACTAGGATCTCACCATCTACAAAAAGTGATCATCAATGTCAAAAGAGAGGTTCAGCAGGGTGATACCATTTCACCAAAACTCTTCAGTGACACCCTCAAGAACATCATGCGACAATTAGAATGAGAAGGAATGGGAGTGAATATAGATGGTCAGCGACTACACGACCTCTGCTTCACTGATGACATTGTTCTAATAACACCAAACATTAGCCAAGCAGCACAAATACTGGATGACTTTGACCGAGAATGTGGAAAGATAGGTCTACAGCTGAATCTCAACAAAACTATGATCATGAGAAATGAACTATTTCCAGAGGCCCCATTCACTCTCAACGGAACAAAAATCTCTGAATGCAGCAGTTTTGTGTACCTAGGTCGAGAAGTCAACATGATGAACGACCTAAAACCTGAGCTGCACAGGAGGAAAAGAGCAGCATGGAATGCCTTCAAAAGCATTGTAGAAATAGCTACAAGACAAAGAACCTCCGGCTTGCGGCACATCTCTTCCACTCCACAGTTCTCCCTGCATTAACATACGCCTCAGAGACCTGGGCCCTACGAAAGCAGGATGAGAACGCTATTTGGAACTCCCAGAGAGGAATCAAGAGCAATGCTTGGAATATCACGCCTCACTCAAGTGAAAGAAGGAATCCGGAGTTCCAACCTCCGTCGCTGTTCGAGAGTCAGGGATGCTGTCTTGTTGGCCAAGACACTGAAAATCAGATGGGCTGGACGTGTAATGCGATTTGGAGAGCTGGACTAGAGCTGTTACTGACTGGATCCCTTGGGACATCAAAAGATCACGTGACTGGGGCCGGAGCGATAGCCCAGTGGGTAGGGCGTTTGCCTTTGCACACGCCGGCCTGTGCCGGCCGGGTTCGATCCCGGCATCCCATATGGTTCCCAGAGCACCGCCAGGAGTAATTCCTGAGTGCAGAGCCAGGAGAAACCCTTGAGCATTGCCGGGTGTGGCCCAAAAAGAAAAAAAAAAATCACGTGACTGTCCACCTACAAGATGGACAGACTTTTTCTTCAAGACCCTGAACGTAAAGTTTGAGGCTCCTTGTATTCCTGAAGCAAGCAGATGCCATTGGACTACACTGGCACATGATAGGGTCTAATGGAAATGTTACTGGTGCCTGCTCAAGGAAATCAATGAACAACGGGATGTCTAGTGATCTAGTGTCCTAGTGATGTATTAAGAGCACTCATGCTTAATTAGGTTAACATTTAAAGAAATGGGTTTTCTTCATTAACTAGATGCCTTATTAATCTGTTCATTATTAAATCTCTTCTTAATCCATCACTGAAATCTTGATGCCTTAACAACTTTTACTCTAATATCTGCTTTTTATTTACTTGTATATTTATTTATTTAGGTAGCCATTCTAATTTCGTTGTTCAGTCTCTTTGGTGAAGAATGATCATCTTTAAAATGGTAGGAAAACAATGTTATGATGCACATTAAGGGTACTGTTCTTCACAACTCATGATGAACACATTATTTCCAGACAGATGTGTTTTATTTCCCACTTTATCAGTGTTTTCTTTACAATGTCTTATTTACATCCTCTTCTAATCTTCTATAGGTATACATGTAATGAAAATTGCATTATTTAAGCTATTCTAGACACTTCTTTCTTTAAAATATATACACGTATTTCATGACATCCTTTTTTAATGTAGAGGGAAACCACCTAGTATAGGTTTTTTTTATCAGCCATACTACTTGTAAATTAACAAACTGTCTGTTAATCATTCCTGACATTTGAGAAGATCTTCACTATCTACAATTCAGCACTTTTGGTTGTTTCAAAATTGACAATCAATTAAAATTTGGTCATAAATGAATAATTTCATTAGAAAAACAGATATTCATATCCCAAGTACTTTAAGGGATCTTCATTGCTTTAGGTGATCTGACCTGTAATGCTTATAATTATCTTTATTGACTAGAGCATGTTATTTTTCTGTTTTTAAAACAAAACTTTCAGAAATGTCTCTGTTATAATACTTATCTATATTTGTGACTACTTTCACTATCACGATCTTCCCATTTATCATCTATTTGCTAGAGCGGGCACCAGTAATATCTCCATATGTCCTGTCTCATGCCAGTAGAGCCAGGGGCATCAGCTTGCTACAGGAACATAAAGAGCCTCAAACCATTATATTAGGTCATGGGAATGACATAATATAATTGTTACTGGAATTTGGCATATCAAATACAACACGAGAAGCTTGCCAGGCTTGCCGAGCGGGAGGAAAACTCTTTAAAACACCTACAAATAAAGCATTTATTGATGAGCCGGGACTGTACTGGGCTGGTCTGCTGGGTGGAGTTCTGACGAGAGGGAAGTCCAAATGTGGAAAATGGCGGCACCCTTGGAGTGAGTGGGGGGGTGGTCTGGCTTGTTGTGAGGCTCTGCTGAGGTGGTGGGCCAGGGCTAGAACCCGCCATGCCTCCCGACTGCCTCATGAATGGCTGTGCACAGGGAGAGCAAGGAACAGCTCTGCCCCATGTGTGAGAGTCTCTGGACCAGCGTACCTGGGCCGGATTGAGGAAAAAGCTGCTGCAGGGTGGGTGTCGATGATCCGGGCTGTGATGGGCTTGTCTGCTGGGTGGAGTTCTGACGAGAGGAAAGTCCAAATGTGGAAAATGGTGGCGCCCGTGGAGTGAGGGGGTGGTCTGACTTGTTGTGAGGCTCTGCCGAGGTGGTGGGCCAGGGCTAGAACCCGCCATGCCTCCCGACTGACTCATGAACGGCTGAGCACAGGGAGAACAAGGAACAGCTCTGCCCCATGTCTGAGAGTCTCTGGACCAGAAGAGAGTCTCTGTGACTACTTTAATAATCATAAAAATTGCTTTGCTTGTCAGAAGAATTGTTTTATAAGGTATTAGTATGATTAAAAGCTTCCTTTTCAAATTTTTCTGCTAAACATTCTCATCAGTCAGGTGGTCAATGCCAGTTTTCCTCACCCCTCTTCCAAAAGAGTATTCCTTTATTTTATTTATTTATTTTTATTGAACCATCATGAGAACACAGTTACAAAGTTGGCCATAGTTGTGTTTCAGTTGTACAGTGTTACAACATCCATCCTTCCATCAATGTACTTTTCCCACAATCAATGTCCAGAGTTTTCTTCCCATCACACTCCCCACAGCTTGCCTCTATAGCTGGCACTTTTCTTTTCTCACTCTCTCTCCTTTTTGGGCATTATGGTTTGCATTACAGGTACTGAGACATTATCACATTTTTCCTTTACCTACTTTTCGGCAGTTCTTATCCACAGAGGATCATGCCTTCATCATCATCATCATCATCATCATCATCATCATCATCATCATCACCATTCTTATTCTTCTTTTTATTATTATTATTATTATTATTATTAAAGATGTTACTGGTGCCTGTTTGAGCAAATCAATAAAGAATGGGAAGATAAGTGACAAGTGACATTATTATTATCAATTTTTAGGATCACCACTTTAAATAGCTGCATTAGCATAGGGTATTTAGACTCCTTGACATGCGATTACTCTCCTTACTATGATGTTGTACCCTCTTGGTTGGGCTTACACTTTTCAACCACAACACTTGTCACAGGTAATAAATAGTATTTGACCTATTCCTTATCTGTATCCCTTGCTTTATTATGTGCTTTGAAAGAACTGGAACCAGGTTTTTTTTTTCTTATTTGAAACCAAGCACAAGGCTTGGTGTTTGATAATACTGTAAAATAATATCCACTATTTCTGAACACTTAGCTAATGACTCTATTTTTTAAAGTTAACAGCCTCAATTTTATTTAATATGTTCAGTATGATCTTTTAAATTGTTAAAGGAAAACTGGTTTCAGAGTTCAAATTTCCACAGTGTTCAGAAATAGTACCTTGGAGGAAGGGAGATAAAAAGCACATACTTAGCATTTGCAGGTCCTGAGTTTATTTTTTTTTTTTTTTGGGTCACACTCAGTGATGCTCAGGGGTTACTCCTGGCTCTGCACTCAGGAATTATTCCTGGGATCGAACCCAGGTCAGCTGCATGCAAGGAAAATGCCGCACCCGCTGGACTATCGCTCCAGCCCTTTTGCAGGTCCTGAGTTTAATCCCCAGCACTGTTTCCTCCCTAGCACTGGGGTTGGTTTGGGGTGAGAGGAGAGAGAGAGAGAGAGAGAGAGAGAGAGAGAGAGAGAGAAGAAAGGAATCATTTATGCTATAGAGAAAGGCTGGGGAGGGATGAGGGAATTTGGGGACATTGGTGGTGGGCATAGGGCACTGGTGGATGGACGGGTGCTGGAATAATGTATGACTTAATCCCAATCATGAACATCTTTTTAATTGCATATTGTATGGTGGTATAATAAATAATTAAAAAAGAAATACCTTGAGTCAGAGGCACTAACACTGTATGTCTAATCCACAAGGATTATAACAAGAACTACATAGAAATTCCCATGAGTTTTCTTAAATATGTTATACTTTTTGTTTCAAATAATAGATTCACAGGATATTACAGGAACACATATACTTATATGTTTTTCCCCGTTTTCTCCAATGACTATATTTACAAAACCATAGTATAATATAAAAAAATAAAATAAATCAAACCAGGTACCATATAAAAAGAAATGTGTTGGGGGCCCAGGCAATAGCACAGAAGGTAGGGTGCTTGCCTTGCACACATCTGCCTCAGATTTTATTACTGGAATCTCATATGGTGCCCTGAGCAGAGCCAGGAGTGATTCCTGAGTGAAGGACCAGGAGTAACCCCTGAACAGTGACAAGTGTGGCCCAAAATAGTTAGAAGAAGAGGAGGAGGAGAAAGAGAAGGAAGAGGTAGAGGAGGAGGAGGAAGAGGAGAGGAAGAAGTGGAGGAGGAGGAGGAAGAGAGGAAGAGGAAAAAGAAACAATAGTAATAATAATGATGATGATAATAATAATGTCACTTGTCACTTGTCTTCCTGTTGTTCATCAATGTGCTCAAGAAGGCGCCAGTAACATCTCCAGTTGTTGAGAATGAGGTTCATTATTGTTACTGTTTCTGGCATATTGAATACACCACGGTTAGCTTGCCAGGCTCTGCTGTGGCTCTGGGTTCATCCCAGGGAGCCCAGTCTTTATAATATAATATAATAAATATATCATATCATATCATATCATATCATATCATATCATATCATATCATATCATATCATATCATATCACATCACATCATATCATATCACATCACATCACATCACATCACATCACATCACATCACAACACAACACAACACAACACAACACAACACATCATAACAAAACATAACATAACATAATATAATATAGTTTGGCAGCACAGCAAACGCACAGCATGTAGGGTGCTTTCCTTGCACATGGCTGACCCAGAATCAATCCCTGACACCCCAAATTGTCCTCTGAGATCCACCATAATGATACCTTTGCACGGGGACAAATGTAGGCCCTGAGCACTGCCAGGTGTGGTCCACCTGTCCCACGTCCACTACGATATACACATACTCCAAAACAAAAATAAAGCAAAGAAATATATTGTGTAACATCCTACCAAATTAGCAAATTTGAATAACAAAAAGTCCCAATCTAAGGTGCAAATTTAGGAGAGAATTTTACTGCCTCCTACTACTCTTTATCATACTGCAGTAGCTTTGTTTATTGGGTACTGTTGAGGAAAATAAGTAATGATTATTAGAGAGAGATTTCATATATTAAAAGAAAGGGAAATGTAAAATGGGAGGTAATCCAAAGGTATTAAATTTTCTTTTTATTTCAGTGCCTGTAAGAAATTCTTGTAATATAGGAAGTAGAGATAAAATTTTTAGTAAAAAGAAAGTTGGCTTATCCCTGTTTCATTAAATAAATGCCAGACAATCATTTGGTGAACATCAGTTGCAAGGTTTCTAAATTATTTTTTAGCCAAGGTGCCTAAAAAATATACCTAAAACATTAAACTTCTTTAAACTTAAGATGTTTTTGCATATCTCAGTTCATAAGTTCATAATATCATATTCTCTCACTCTTGATTTATAAATACCTGTGATGACCTAGACTTTGAGGTTGTATTACCAGACACTTAAGGCTTCATATTTTAAGCTCTATAATAAATGATTTTCCATGTATAATTTTACAAGCTTAAACATTTCAAATGTTATGCAGTTCATTTAGATGGCACTCAAACTATATTATGAAGCATTGGATCTCTGTTCTGTTCTGTGATCAGAAGTGATTATTAATGTTTTGGCCATAACGATTAAACTCTATTTCTTGGCAAATTTCGTTGAGACTTAGGAAGAGTGATCTTGTGCCTCAGAAGTCTCTAAAGCTTATAAATAAATCTACAGCCCTAAAGAAATAATTTCCGTGAAATGCAATACTTCTATTCATGTGTGAACTCTTAGATGACACAGATTAAGCTGATTTGAGGTTTGTGCCATGTCAAGCTATGTACTCAATAAATGCTTCCAAAAAATATGAACTGCTACTTTGTTACTGCCACAGTTCTGTTTCTCATAAAAATCTTTATGTTATTCAAGCTAATACTTTGCTGATGAGTACATATATGTTTCAAGTAAATTTATATTTTTGTCAAATATGTGTTAGTATAGAAAATTATATTAATTTTTACAACTATGTCCATGAAATCAGCACCCTGTACAATAGATATTAATAATCTGGTACAGTATATAAATTCTAATTGTATACTGAAAAGAGAACAGCTGGGAAGAGAAATAGCGAATAGCACATGTCTATGAATTTTATTGACACCATCTTCCTTCCCAGAGTGTCTAAGACATGAAAGGAAGTAATGATCCCACTTTCACAGATGAAAGCTAAATGTGTAATTCCCAATTCTATAGCTTGCTTATATGTATTTGAATTGGCTTCAGTTATATGAACTTAAGTGATGACATATTAATAAATAATTTACTGTATTTAAAGTGAATTACATACTTTATAATTTTGGGGGATCACACATGGCAATGCTCAGGGCGTACTCCTAACTCTTTACTCAGGAATTACTCCTGGCTGTGCTTAGGGGACCATATGGGAGGCAGGGGATCAAACCTGGGTCGGCCGTGGTGCAAGACAGATGCCCTACCCATTGTACTATCACTCAAGCCTCAATATTTATGAATAATATATGATCTTGAATATGTTTTACAGCTAAGAAAGCTTTATAATGAGTATAAGGCTTAACTCACAATTAGCATTGAAGAAAATATAGGTACGGATCCATATGTATATGTATAATCTGAACATTATTAATCCGACTTTACAAATGAGGAAATTAACATGTAAAGATACTGAATAACTAATGACGATCACAGCTACTAAAGTCAATACATTTGTATACCAAGAATACTGGTTGAAATAGACAAAACTGAACATAATTCTAAGTATCAGAAACATATAGAGCCTACTGTGTGCAACGTAGTTCAGAAATCTGAGTTTTCATTACTCAGCAGCATTTTCTAAACCCTGTGGATGTTTTATAGTTGCATTTTCCATCATTATAAAGGCATGACCCTCTCCTGGGCTTCGAGCCAAATACTGAACAGAATGAGATAATGTGCAAAGTCTTATTCTTGTCATCCAATAATTTATAAAAGCAAATTTGCTCATGAGAACGATTTCTATAAATATACTTCATATAAAATCATTTGTAAAAGATTCTGCATTTTGAATTAAGCCATTGGTTTTCATTTATACTTTAAAACAGTTGATAAATTTGGTATTCTCAGTTGTTTTAGAATCGGACCTTCCTACTGCCTTCCATTCTCCCTGGGAATACTTGTCACTTCGTAGGAATCACATAATCTTTTGAGGCCACCTGGGGATAGTTTATTAACTTGTTGGTTTACCAGTCTCTAATTATCCTGAAAGATTTAATACCATTTCCAAGGATGCTGTAGGGAACAATTCTGTAAACCTGATACTTGATAATTTTCATTTTATCCTATCTTTTATGAGGAAATAGAAATTTATGTCTGAGGGAACCCTGGCGGAGGTGCATTTCACTTTTACTTATTATCCTGTTAAAGTTTCTTTGTTTCTTTTGCTCATTGAAGAAAAGAAATAACACACAGGAGTTATTTTTAGCAAAGTAGGAAAATAAGAACATCAGAAATGTGATAATTAGGAAGTATGAAGTGATACATATGTGTTATAAACTCCCGATAATCTTTATGATAAGACATATAATCAACAGTGCTTACCAGAGATTCTTCTTTCCAAATGATCTTGACAACCATAGATGTTCATTCTTGCAATTTCTCACTTTATTCGGATACTAATGGACTTGTTTTCTCCCAATTTTTATTGAGGCACAATGATGTACAATACTGTTAATGACAGTTTCATGCATACAATGTTCCAAAACCAGACCCACCATTAATTAGAGTGTTCTTTTCACTTCACCAGTCTACCATAGACCCTCCCAATCAGTTTCCTTCAGTAAGCTAAGTTCTGTAGAGGAAATCTGTTGCCTTTGGTCATTTATTTATCCCCTACTGTATTTTTATTTGTTTGTTTGTTTGTTTGTTTTGTTTTTTGGTCACACCCGCGATGCTCAGGGGTTTCTCCTGGTTCTTTGCTCAGGAATTACTCCTGGTGGAGCCTCAGGGGACCATATGGGATGCCAGGGATCGAACCCAGTTTGTCCGTATGTAAGGCAAAAGCCTTACCTCCTGTGCTATTGCTCCAGGGCCCCCCCCCCCACACTGTATTTTTTGTATAGTCTCTTATATGAGAGATAATTCTGCATTGGTTTCTCTCATTCTGAGTGAATTCGGAAACTTTTTAATGTGATTATTTTCAGTTTCCACTAGCTCATATCTTATCTAGTTAAGTTATTATCTGATCTCCTTGCATCTAATATATCTCTCACATTGCAACTGTAGTGAAATTTTAAGAGCATTGATTCATAATGTTACTAAATTAACTAAAATTGTACATTGATTTCCTGAAATGAATAGGGCACAGATGTTGAATATTGACCACATATGCTATGGAATGTAATATCTGCTACTTTTCCAAATTTATTCTTTCTAATCCTATTTTTGCAATGTACCAAGCTACCGTGTGTCTCCTGACACATTTATTCTTTCCATCTCGAAAGAACTGTGCATCCACTGAATGCTATCTCAATTCTTCCGTCCGATGAATAGTATATAGCTAGAATTTCACTGTCACCATTTAGGATCCTCCTACAACAAATTCTTACTGGCAGTTGGTATAAATAACTATGTTTCCTCTGTAATAGATGTAATAGATAATAGGCTAAATATGCATATAGCTCACTGTGGAACTATACTCAACAAAGTAACTGGACTATGGGAGCAGCTCCATGATATATATTTAATGAGTGATCAAATAGATATGTAAAAATTGAAATGAAACCAAATAGGCATTTCATTTTTTTAAACTTTTATTATACCATGTGAGATATAGAATTACAAGGATGTTCATAATTGGTCTCTACAATATAGTGTTCCATAACCCATCCCTCCACCACTGCCAATTCCCACCATTCAATTCCCAAACACTCCCACCCAAACCCTGCCTACCCCTATTGCAGGTGCATTTTACTTCTCTATATATTTGTCTATTTCCCTGTATTTCTCTCTTCTATTACACTTTGTGGCTTGTCCTATGGATACTAATAATGTATGATGTCTCTATCTGAATATTTAATAGTGTGTTCTAGTGTGACATCATAATTCCTCATTCCCCATAATCTCTCCAGTTTGTTGCAAAATAATGATCATTAAAGTGTACAAATGAGAAAGATCCTGAAATGACCTGATGCTAAAATACGTTGAGTGTAAGATTAACACGCTGCCTTGGAGAGGTCATGTGCCTGCGGCCGTGGATCTGTAGTGTCTGTCTTCCGGCGGTAGGCTGTGGAGGCTGGAACTCAGGGTCACACCCACTGACGCTGAGTCTGGGGAATAGGTGGAGGCCCCCAATCCTTGCTCGAGTCTGGCAGGTGTGGCCGCCTGCTTGCTGAGCAAGCCCTAGGAACTATGTAGGACAGGCCAGATGGTGGCCGAGCCTTTTGTTTTTTCCCCAGAAACTCCATAGGGCCGCTCACCATGAGGCCAAACTGCACAGTTGTGGATCTGGCATTTCATTTTTTACAATGTGGGATCATACTTAGCTGAGCTCAGGGCTCATAAGTGACTCTGCATTCATGGATAACTGAACATAGTTCTAACTTTTTTTTCTTTTTGCTTTTTTTGGGTCATACCTAGCAATGCTCAAGGTTCACTCCTGGCTCTGCACTCAGGATTTATTCCTGGCAGTGCTCAGGGAACTATATAGATTGCTGGGGATCAAACCCAGGTCGGCTGTATGCAAGGCAAACACCCTATCCGCTGTGTTATCACTCTGGCCCCAATTGAAGATAGTTCTTGGGGAAGAGGATGTTGTGCCAGGGATGGGACCTGAGTCAGCTGTGTTCAAGGCAAGCACATTTTTTAAACTGCAGGTAAATAATAGGCAATAATTGTTTATAAATAAGTTTACAAATACAAATAAAGAGATTTTATCAGTTGTAACTGATAACTTTTTTCTTTTATTTTTCTTTTTGGGTCACACTCAGCAATGCTCCTAGTTCTGCATTCAGGAAATACTCCTGGTGGTGCTTGGGGACCATATGGGATGCGGGGATCAAACCCTGGAACGGCCGCATGCAAAGCAAAACGCCCTATCTGCTGTGCTATCGCACAGCCCTGTGTACCTGATAACTTTTGAACTATAACTAACTGCTCATATTTGCCTGCCTGGAGAGGTAGTAGAAGGAGTAAGTCACTTGCCTTGCAGGAGACTTGTCCCAGCTTCAGCCCAAGCATCACTTATGTACCCTGAGTACAGAGCCAGGAGTAAGACCAGAGAACTATTGGGTATAACTAAAAAAAAAAAAAAAAACAAAAAACTATAAAACAAAGCAAAAAATAAAGCTCATTAACTCTTGTTTTGACAAATAGAACTTTCCAGCTTCTTTTAAATATACTTATTAGAGATGATGCTACCCTGTAATGCCTTGATGTCAACATATTAAAGCCAACTGTTACTATTTTATAACGAAAATTTCTAGTTTCTTGTCAGACTCTATGGACCACACATTTCAGTAGCAAAGAATGAATAAAATTTTCTGAAACTTTCATGTTATACTTCTTACAAAAATATAATTATAAATGTTGGTAGACAAATTTGGCATCCTTGGATGAATTGTGACATTTCCTTTAATTATAAATTTAAGTAATACTAATTAGTACTAGATCAGATTGAGACTTTGTTGCCAATAATAACTAAAATTTCTTCATATCATATTACAGTTGTCAAAGTTTCAGAATGTAATTTTTAAGCAATCTCTACGGTGGAATAATGGTAACTAGTTGACCTGTTAGATTTTGTTATCACTTCTAAGAGGCATTAGTGTACTTTTTATTTATTTGAGTTACTAGTAATTATATTATTGTTTTATTTGAAATTTATAATACTACCATGTCTGAGAGTCTCTGGTTCAGCATACCTGGGCCCGATTGAAAAGAAACTGCTGCAGGGTGGCTGTGGATGATCCGGGCTGTGATAGTCTGGTCTGCTGGGTGGAGTTGTGAGGTGGAGTTTTGGGGCAGAGCTGCTCCTTGTTCTCCCTGTGCCCAGCTGCTCATGAGGCGCCCAGGAGGCATGGCGGGTTCTAGCCCTGGCCTGCCACCCCACAGAGTCTCACAACAAGCCAGACCACCCTCCCCTACTGCATGGGGCCCGCCATTTTCCACATTCAGACTTCTCTCTCATCACAACTCCACCCAGCAGACCAGACTATCACAGCCCGGATCATCCACAGCCACCCTGCAGCAGTTTCTTTTCAATCCGGCCCAGGTATGCTGAACCAGAGACTCTCAGACATGGGGCAGAGCTGCTCCTTGCTCTCCCTGTGCCCAGCTGCTCGTGGAGGCGCCCAGGAGGCATGGCGGGTTCTAGCCCTGACCTGCCACCCCACAGAGTCTCACAACAAGCCAGACCACCCTCCCCTATTGCATGGGGCCCGCCATTTTCCACATCCAGACTCCCCTCTCATCACAACTCCACCCAGCAGACCAGACTATCACAGCCGGTTTGCCGCTAGCGGCGCAAGCAGTTCATCTATAAATGCTTTATTTAGAGGTGACTACAACAGTATGCCACCCAGACGGCAAGCCTCGCAAGCTGCTCGTGTAGTATTTGATATGTCAAATACCAGTAATATTTATATTAGGTCATTCCCGTGACCTAATATAATGGTTTGAGGCTCTTTATGTTCCTGGAGCAAGCAGATGCCTTTGGGTTGTACTAGCATGAGACAGGACATATGGAGATTTTACTGGTGCCCGCTCTAGCAAATAGATGATTAACGGGAAGATTGTGATTGTGATTGAACACTACCAGGTTTTTTCCTGGCTTGGAGCTGTCGTGACCACATAGGGTGCCAAGGATCAAATCCAGGTTGGCTTGAAGCAAGGTAAACACGCTACTCCCTGAACTATCACTCAGATCCTGAAATACATAAATTTTAAATTGAATTTATAAAATTTTTCTTGCATAATGCCTTAAATTCCACTAGACTTTCAAGGGATCCATATCATGAAAATGAAAAGAAATGCTGCATTATAATACGTTTTAGTGTGTTATTTATTCTTTTGTCCTCTTTTAGACATACTCTTTAAGTAAGAGATGCTCATCTCTAAAAAACGAGTCAAAAGAAAAAAATGCCACAAGTTTAACTACAGATTGAATGCTAAATCCTTGGTTTTTCAGTTGTATTTGAACTTCCTTACTATGGACACTGCAGTTTTCCATCCCCATCTTCATGGTACCAAACTATTTAGTTCATAACAGAACTTAATTTTGACATAGAATCTGGTTCATGAACCTATTATTTCACATTTGTTGGCAGGCAAGTAATTCTTTTGGATTGAAAGTTACACTTTTAGGGTGGGAAGATACAGCGGATAGGGTGCGTGCCTAGCACACCGGACCTGGCTACATTCCTTTCTAACACATAATTCAGCAATGATCACCTAGAAGTCCTTCTGTGAGTCTGAAGTCCTCTTACACTGAGGGCTTCTCCAGGCATCCCTAGAAGCCCAGGGGCATACCAGCACTGAATCCTTGGGTCCTTGTGTTGAAACACTGTGTGTGTTGGCTAAGAACAGCAGTCAGAACTTCCGGTCCTCTAATTTCTGCTATGGATGTAGGGAATGCATTGGTGTATCTTTGTGTTTATATGCTGATGATGAGAAAGAATTATGTTAGATTTACTCCATTTGTCCTACCTCTAATAATATTTTTTGTGATCATAACATGGTCGCAAAAAATACCCTAATTCGTTTAACTGAAAAAAGTGGGGAGGTTGGTCAACGAATTCCTTGTAGTTAGTAAGAGATGATCAAATTATTCAATAAAAAATAGTAAAAGGGTAATAATTTCTTTCCTTTTTTAACCGTTTTAAAGGTAAATTTTCCATTTTATATGGTCCATTTCCTTTTTGTATGGGGTATTGTAATGGGAGAGACTTTGGGGACTGTGGTGGAGGAAAATGGGTACTCTGGTGGTAAGTGTGGTTTTGAAGTGATGTATATATGAAATTACCATTGACAGTTCTATAAATCACAAAAGCTTGATAAAGATTAAAAAAAGAGAAGATAACATAGTTCTATCTAGTATTGCCAACACGGTCTCAGAGGCATAAACCACTTAATTCATAGTTTTCATGAATTTTCTAGGGATTATGTAAATAAATAGTTTTTTCTTTAAGAAGTAAAATTTATCCCTTGGTTTTTATGTATGGATTTTTCATTAGAAGTCGGGGTGGGATTTGTCCTGTTTATGATCAGTGGGCAGTGAGGTACACAGCCTGGCTGGGCTTGTGTCCATGGTGTACTTGTGTCCAGGTGGCGCCAAATCAGTGCCAGCCTTGCACCTCACCATACCAGGCATATGCTAGCTCCTCTGCTCATGAAATTATTCCTAAGTCTATTACTTCTTTTCTTTTATGTACAGAATGCATGTGTTCTTGTCTGTATTCTAAAATAAATTATTTTAACTGAGCCTATGAATAGAAAACTCTCTTAATTCTGATCTATTTTTTTGACATTTTTAGATTAGCAATGGTGAAAAGAAGTGTAGGGAAGGGAAAGGGCATTGACAAGTGTAGGTAAGGGAAAGGACATTTGAAGTGAGATATCAGAACTTGATTTCTGGCTCTTTTGCTCAGCATGTAATTTGTGACCTGGGTCATTTAACCACAAATCACTTTACTCTTTTGCAACAGTAGTTTGCTAATGCCACCTTTGTATTGAATAAAATTGAAGACATAAATGTATCGTGGGAGGTATATAATTGGTTCCTAAGAGGTGGTAGTGACAGAATTACATATTTTGTTCAATTCTATATTGGGAGCAACACTGTATTTTGTGCTTTTTCTACTTGAAATAACATCCTCAGTGTTCCTTTGTTTACTTTTAGTGACTACCAGATCAGTGTTGAAGAAGTATTAGCATCTTGCAGTTCTCCCTTTTTGCTTTTACTTGGATGCATCTTTCTTTATAATTTTTATGTTAAGTTTTACATTATTCTTTGAAACTATTTAAAATGGTTTTTCTATGGATTTTTTTATATTTTGCTTTTTTCACTACCTATGAGCTTTCTAATTAAATCCAGCTAAGCAGCATAGCTATATAATAGCAGCACTAAAACCTTTAGGAAATCATATGAACATCTGAAATTACATATCTCGTGAAAATTTAAAACAGATGTGTTAATGTTTTAAATTAAAATATTATTACATAATTTTTCTTTAATTTATTTACTGACTATTGCTGTGCTTTTCACTAGTGTGCTAATTTTAGGAGGGTGGATTTGATTTCAAGAAACTGTGGGAAATATTTAACTTCAGTGTTCAAATGACCCATATTGTGATGTAGATAAGCACATGGAAGCATGCATCAGTACACAGAAGAGGATTTTTGAATAGAGAAATAGATGTGATACGAATCATCCTAGGTTAATGGGAGTTTACATATGGAGTGATGTAGCAAGGAATAATCCTTAAAGGATAGAGCCATAAAGCAAACTTAAATAGCTTCTAGCTTTGCTGCATTTAATATAGCTTTACTTAATCTTCCTTTGTTCCTAGAGCTATTTTATGACTTTCTGTAAAGGAGAAATTTTGTTTGTTTCATGTTTTGTGTATGTAGAGAAAAGGGCTTTGCTAGTACTTGTTGTATGCTGTTTGTTTTCTCATTAATGCTTCAGAATTTTCTTGCTTATTCATTAATTCATTCATTCTTTTGTTTGTTTGTTTATTTGTTTATTTCATGGGGTCACACCAGGAATCACTCCTAACAATGCTCACAGAAACATATGGGATGCCAAGGACTGAGCCTGGTTGACATGGGCAAGGCAAACATTCTATCCGCTGTAATATAATCCACACTATAATATGACTCTGGCATCTCAGAATTTTATTTAATAAATACTTTTTCAAATTCCACATATGTAAAAATGGTTAAGTTTCAGGAAATTACAGAATTTTGTATTAGCTCCTAACCTACTGGAGCAGGATGGCATCCAACTAATCCATTGATCCAAGAAATGAGCTATGACAAGCTTAAAAAAGGGGGACAGTTAAGTTGCTGTGAATAAAAATAAATCTATATTTCATAAGCATATTCTTAGATAGGAGGTTTTTTGTGGCTGCTGGATGTAAAATTTAGTAATCGCTTTTTATTGCTATTAGATTGTTTTTTGTTCTCAAATATGATATAATGAATATTTAAAATATGAACATTATTTCAGGTAAACTACAAATATGAAACATCTATATTACATTTAATTTTCTTAGGGAGCAATATGAAGTCTAGTCAGAGAACAAAGATGTAGCTTTAGCAGAGGAATTCTGGGAATCATGAATATTTGAGTTAAAACTAAGTATTTCCTTCAAATTAGCATAGCTTTCATAGCAATCATTGTATTTAACTCTGACACATACTACATAGTTAACAAAAAACATGAAATTTCATGTTACTGGACACAGATGGCCACCCCATATTGCCCATTCATCCATTGTGTTTACTGTGTTTGTACAAAGCGGAATAATTAAACCTAAGAGGTATTATTTATGATAAAATAAGTTTAAAATATTTTTATTGGCTTAGGAAAATATAGTCATTTTTAATCATAGAATGTAATTTTCTATAAGAATTTTAGGATTTTGTTTCATGAATTTATCAGGGACATATCAGAAATCAAGCAGAGCTACAATGCTAAGCCTCACCGTATTTGTCTCAAGTGCTCACAGAGCTGGGTCTCCCTTTATGTGGTGGAGCTTTAATAGGTGCCTTCATACCCCTCTCCTAATTGTTGTGTCTGATCAAAGTACTAATTGCATTCATTTTGAGAAAGTATGCACGACATGATAAATTGTGGCTAAACTCTGAAAATAAAGAACAAATATGTTCAAGAATAGAATAGAGCTATTGAATTCTCTCTTCCTCTCCTTAGCTTAGTGGAAGTTTTGCATATTATATATATTTCTGCTCAATTTTTACAAATCTTAGTGTCTTTGAGAAGGAAGCAAGAACTTTTTGTGTTTCTTATGATAAACTATATGCATATGAAAGATATAATATCAGGTTGAACTACATAATTTGATGTTTGTGTAAAGTTAGATGTGATTATTTACTAATGATGTGAAATGCCTCAACCTAATTTTTTGATTAAATGAAAATAATGAATTAATGCTTCAACTCAATGTTTATAAATTTTGATTTAAACTCAGAGATATCACTGAATAGTGTAACTTATATTAGCCTATTGTTCCAGAACTTTATTTTCTGAGCTCTTTTGATCCTATATCCTTATTATATATGTTTGTAGTGAAACATCTAAATATGTGATCTTGCTATGAATTGTATAGTAAATTTTATTATCATATGAAGGTATTGTAATTTGATGAGTCCCCTGAGCTATGCATTATCCCTTTGGAGAACATTATTTTCCGCAGATCTCAGATAAGTGCAAATTCATTACAGTTAATCTTCAGAATTAATAATTTCTGAATAATACCATCTCTAAATATAACTTATATATGCATATATATAGCTAATAGTGATACCAGTCTGAAGTGAAGAAGGGACTTATTTTCTCATGTACAGAAAGATTCACAGTGAAGGTACACCTCATGAATTCAAGAAAATTCCCCATTTTGCAAATATATTTTAATTTAGCTAAATATATTCCAGACTGTGTGTTTTTCAATTTGTACTTATGAATCCTTTATAAGATGTAATATGTTCTACATAGAGATTATAGTTTATATGGCTTCATAAAATGAGTGTGAGAATTTACTACATTTATTTCTCTGTAAAAATTTTAATATTATGTATTATCTTCTTCCTACCAAAGACATAATTTTAAACTGTGTAGTGTTTTGAGAGATGAGATAGATAGAAATTTGAGCTTTACAATCTGTTAAGACTAAGTTTAGTATTTAAAGATTTCTCTGCTTTTCATTTATTTAAGGCTTTTGGGACTAAAAAGTCCTTTATCAAACTATGCAAGCAATAACGACATAACCAATTATTTGTTGTTATGAGGAAAAAAGAAAAAGGCTACAGGAGGAAATTTAGAGATACTAAAACTAATTCTTTCTTTAAATGTAGATTCTTTAGTTAGGGCAATGATTGACATCACTCATCTGTCATTTATCTTGGTATGCTGCTATTGGCAAGGGTTACTCTCAATTAGGCTCAGAGAGTGATATCATCACTGACCATATGATTAAATGACACTTAGTAATATGGATTTCCCAAATTGTGTAATATCTTCCTACTATGTCATCACTATTCCCATTTTATAGCCTGAGCACGGGCAAATTTGGCTTGGCAGTAGAAAGTTCAGATAGATAAATATGAGAAGGGGAGGTTTTAATTTGGCATTGGCATTGTTTAACATTCATAAAAATTGTTTTACTGCCCAGATGTTAGAAATCTATTAATTATCATATTGGCTCCTGGGCCTGGTTCTTGCAAGAACTATAGTACATGCCAGAAGCTAAATAACCTTTTGTCATTCTGCTGAATAAAGAATTGTTTGTGCTCTCCAGTTGATGAATTATCTCTTTGCCTTGTCGTTATAGAAAGAAACTCATCTTGTTCACTAGCCTGGCAGGAGATGAGAAGGCCCTAGAGAGAGCACAGAGAGATTTTCCTTTCACAAATCATATGTAAGATGTATGCTCTGCCCTGTCTGAAAATGAATATGGAAAGAATTCACAACAAAAACATAAAATGCTCTTTGCTACTACTTCTTGATATAAGATAGAATATTAGAAATTTATGGGAGCAAACATCTGTTTTTAGCCATACTAAAATATTTTAAATCCAGCAACCAATTCTATCATAGACAAGTACACTTTGTGTGTACTTTGGAAGTAGAGTGGAAACAAGATTCTGGCAAAATGAATATTATTTTAAGACTACTAGTTGTTGAGAGATGTCAAAAATATCCTATATAAAAACATATTATTATACATTGAAGAGTACAACTGCTATTTGTTAATGAACCCCATTTCCTCCCCTATATCAATACCTAGCACCTCAGTGGTATATCTGTTGTAATTTATGTACTTACACACATATTATTGTTACCCAGATACATTTTTTGTTTCTGTTTAGAGATTTGTAGTAAATCTTGAAGCTATATAGTGTCAGCAATACAATTTTTTCCTTCTTCAAAGTATATTAGTTATTCTAGGTCTTTTACTTCAGCTTCTAATTTTTATAATTATTTTGCTATGATTAATATTCTATTGTAATTGTATTGAATTTACAAATCAACTTGGAAAGAGCAGACATCTTCACATTATTGAGGTTTCTGTTAAATTGATATTAATTATAAAACATAGAACATAGGCTATCTCTTATTTAGTTCTTTGATACTTTTTATATTCATTTGTAGTTTAATCATAGAGATCATAAACATATTTTGTCAGAAATTTACCTAAGTATTGGAATTTCGAGTTGCTTCTGTTTTGCATATATGTAGGAAAATGATTGACTTTAAAAAAGGCCCTCATGGAGCACTTCTGTGTGTATCTGGAGAACTCAGGGTAATGCTTTATTTTGGAAGGAGGGTTTTGGGCCTCACCTGGCAGTGCTCAGGGATCACTCC
Source organism: Cryptotis parvus (assembly GCA_021461705.1). Classification (NCBI taxonomy): domain Eukaryota; kingdom Metazoa; phylum Chordata; class Mammalia; order Eulipotyphla; family Soricidae; genus Cryptotis; species Cryptotis parvus. The sequence goes on from JAJIBD010002930.1 coordinate 48,870, forward strand.
TGGCAGTGCTGGGAGACCATATGTGGTGTCTGGGATCTAATGCCATAGATTCCTGGTGATGCCCAGAGGTGCTCAGGTAACACTAGGGTAAACACGAAGTAGTCCTTGAAGAACCGTATAGGGTTCAGAACTGAGCTTGGGACCTCACATTTATGCCTCATATTTCTGGACAAAAAAAAATAGACTTTTTTGTCCTACAGTCCACATTGTCATTTATCATAGGATTTTTCTAATTGAGGGTAGGTTTGATTCTTTCTATACCTAGTTGATCATGTATTTAGCATATATATCTTTCGCACTCTGTAATAGTTTGGAAAAAGAGTGACGAGAAGGAATGTCTCTGACTTGTCAGATATTAACAGGAAATTTTAATTTGCTCATCATTAAGAATGATTTTAGTGGGGGCCTGGGGAGATAGTACAGTGGATCGGGCTTTACCTTGCATGCTGATTTGGGTTCTAAACCTTGCACACCGCATATGGTCCCCAAGCACATCCAAAAGTTAGCCTTAAGCATGGCACCAGGAGTAAAGGACTTAAGTCCTGTGCACCACTGACTGTCCCCAGCCCACCCCCACATAGTAATGTTAGCTGAAGGTTATTTTGCACATGTGTTTCTTCAAGTTGGGGAAGTTCCGCTTTTATAATTTACAGAGTTTTTCTCAAGAAAATGTCTCAGATTTACTCAAATGTGTTTTTTATGACTGTTTACCTAATTATGTGATTTTTATTCTTTAGCCTATGGACACAAGGCATAAAAATGATTATCAAAATTTTGTGTGTTTTGTGAAGTCACAAGTGTGGTGCTCAGGCTTACTCCTGGCTTTGTGCTCAGGTCTCACTCCTGGTGGGTTCCAGAAGCCATAGGTGGTGCTGGGGCTTGATCTTGGGTCAATGGCATGCATTCAGTGGATAGTACTATATAGTACTCTATCCGCTATACTATCTCTCCAGTCCTTATTATCAAATCAGTATTTGACTTGCCTGGTTGCCCAATTGATCATGATGTAGACTTACTTTATAATTGCTGCATTGTATTTGCTTGTTATTTTGTGGAGAATCTCTCCTAAATCCTGCCTATTTTCTACTGTTTTGTTTCCTTATAACATTTTTGTTTGATTTTGGCTTTTAAAAAGTTTTATCATCCCAGCATGGGTTAGAAAATATTTTATCCTTCTATCTTTTGAAAGAGATAGAGAATCTCTTTGTAGAAGTCACCAGTGAATACCTCTGTCCCAGGCATTTACTCTATAAAAAGTAATTATTGATTCCATTTCTTTCATAGGTATATGCCTATTTCAATGCTGTTTCATTTTATATAAATTTGTTTAGATTGTGTCTTGCAGGAAAGAAATTTAAGTAATTGTGTCTTTTAAGAAATTCACCAGGGTTGCCAAATTTGTGAAAATTGACTTGTTCATATTATGCCTCTTAAAAAAGCTACTTACTTTCAATTCCTATGGTCCATAAGTGAGAGTCCCTACTGTGTCTTTGTATTGCAAAAGGAATTCATGTGAATTATAATGATATCAGCTCTTTCTTTTTATGAGTTAGTAATCTATACCTTCTCTCTTATTTTTTAGTTAGCCCAACTAGAAGCTTTTCACAAATTTTCTTTGAAAATAATTGGCTTTTTGGTTTTGCTGATTTTCTTTACTGGTTTTCTCTTAATATTTTAATTCTTCTTTCTTCTTTAAGCATAATTCACTCTTTCTTGTTTTTATAGGTGAATATTAAATGATTGCTTTTATATCTTCTTTCTTTTTACATAAAAACAAATATACCTTTAAGATCTGCTTTGCTAGATTCAGTATTTGAAAAATTGTATTTAAATTTTATTTATTTTATAATATATCTAAATTTCCCTTGATTTGTTTATTTAATTGATGTGTTATCCAGTAGACTTTTATTTAATTCTTCAAGTCATTTTAGATTTTGTAACCTCTTCTTGCTATTAATTTTAAATTCACTTTCATTGTGATCAGGACAATTTTATAATTTCTAAGTCTAAAAATCTGTTAAAGGTATTTTTAAGACATGAATGTTGTCCAGCTGTTAATGTTCCATGTTATCATAAGGAAAATGTGTAAATTGTTTTAATCAGATAAAATAGTCTATATTTGTTAATGATATCATGCTGATTACCATTTTGTACAACTTTATATTTATCAACTGCCTGTTGTATCTATTTCTGAGATGTTTTATATTTTAACAAAAAATGATAGTGAATTCTATTTCTCTTTAGACTTCTATCAGATTTTACCTCACATGTTTTTTGTTTATTATATTTTGAGTCTGACCCATTTATCATTACAAATTATACTTCTTATCCCTTATAAACTTTCTTGTTGTTTCCTCATGAGCTTGTGATGCTAAAGTGAAATACTGAGGAGATAACACAATATTTAAATTTCACAAATTTCGTATTCTGACTATAGAATATGAAAACAACCTGAGTGCCCGAGAACAGATGGCTGGATAAAGAAGCTATTGTACATCTATACAATAATACTTGTATCTGTTAGGAAAAATGAAGCTATGAACTTTGCCTATAAATGGATGGACATGGATAGTATCATGATGAGAGAAATTAGTCAGTAGGAAAAGGACAGATATAAAATGACTGCATTCATTTGCAGGATATAAAATAAAATGGTATGAGACTAATATCTAAGGTCCTGCAAAATAGGGACTAGGAGAACTTGTCAATGGTGGAATCTACCACAAGTGTGTGTGGGTCAGAAGTTAGGTAAAATAGAAAAGGCACCAGTCCACTAATAATTATTGTAAATGGTAATGCCAGACTAGAACTGAGCATTGGACATAGGCAAAGTGATATACATAATAACCCCTAACTGTATGTATTGCAAGCCACAGTATGTAAGAGAAGTGAGAGAGAGAAGCAAAAGAAGCAGATGCAGAAGCAGAAACAGAAGAACCAGAAGCAGAAGCAGCAGAAACAGGAGGAGAAGCAGCAGAAGCAGAAGAAACAGAAGAAGCAGAAGAAGCAGGAGCAGAAGCAGAAGAAGCAGAAACATCATCAGCAGCAGAAGCAGAAGTAGAAGTAGAAGAGCAGAAGCAGAAGCAAAGCAAAGAAGCAGAGGCAGCAGCAGCGACAGGCACAGAGGCAGAAGAAGAGGAGGAGGAGGAGGAAGACGAAGAAGAAAAGAAGAAAGAAGTAGAAGAGTGCATGCTATAGAGGCAGGCTCCGGAAGTGGGGAGGGAATCAGGACATTGGCATTGGGAAGAGTGCAGGCATTCTTTTATGTACTTTGCTCCTTCAGTTTATTTATTTCTTCATCATTACTTTTCTCCTTATCAGGATTATAACTCTGCCATTTATAGTTCACTTGATCACTTGATATCTCGTTATTCATCTATTTGCTCAAGCGGGTGCCAGTAACATTTCCATTGGACCCTATCATGTGCCAGTGTAGCCCAATGGCATCTGGTTGCTTCAGGAATACAAAGAGCCTCAAACTGTTTGTTCAGGGTCTTGAAGAAGAAGTCTGACCAACTTGTAGGTGGGCGGCCACCTGATCTTTTGACGTCCCATGGGATCCAGTCGGTAACGGCTCTAGTCCAGTGGTTGTCTCCAAATCGCATTACATGTCCAGCCCATCTGATTTTTGATGCCTTGGCAAAGGAGGCAGTATCCCTTACTCTGGAACAGCGACAGAGGTCGGAGCTCGATTTCTTCTTTCACTTGAGTGAGGTGTGATATTCCAATCATAGCTCTTTCGATTCCTCTCTGGGAGACTCGAATAGCATTCTCATCCTGCTTTTGTAGTGCCCAGATCTCTGAAGTGAATGTTAATGCAGGAGAATGGAGCAAAGAGATGTGCCTGGAGCCAGAGGTTTGCCTTTTTTAGCTATTTCTTCGATGCTTTTGAAGGCATTCCTGCCGCTCTCTTCCTCCTGTGCAGCACAGGTTTTAGGTCGTTCATCATGTTGACTTCTCAACCTAGGTACACATAACTGCTGCATTCAGAGATGTTTGTTCCATTGAGAGTGAATGGGGCCTCTGGAACTAGTTCATTTTTCATGAATATTGTTTTGTTCAGATTCAGCTGTAGACCAATCTTTCCACATTCTCGGTCAAATTTAGCCAGCATTTGTGCCACTTGGCTAATGTTTGGTGTTATTGAACGATGTCATCAGCGAAGCGTTAGAAATATTATTTTAAGATTTGTGTGGAATTTTCATCTCAAAAGACCTTACTCACTTTCATTGGCAACAAATGGCTACTCTCTCAACACCTTAATCTTCAGCTCACTTCACAGGCATTGACCTCAATGTCTACTTTTATGTAACGAATGAGTTAAGTCTCATTTTTAATTTAATTTTCTGCTAATATTGCTTTAAAGCATTATCCTGTATTATTTTTAAGTGCTTTGTGTTGTTGATTATTTTCCTTTTAGATAATACTTACTTATTTTTCCATAGCCTTAGGATCCTGTGACAATTTATTTCAGAATTGCATATACATGTGTACTTATATAATATTTGCTTATTTAGAACTCTAATTGTATTTATTATAATTGTACATATGCAATTGTGGTTATATAACACTTGTGTTTATTTATGATATACATATATAAATAGTGTGTAATATGAGTTATAAATATTTCCCTTGGGGACGAAGAGATCTTAAAAAGCTTTGCATGAGGAAGGCCCTGGTTCAATCTCTGGTGCTTCTTGTTCCTCTGGCTCCCACTAATTATGATTCCTGAGCACAGATCCAGAGCTGTCCCTGAATACTGCCAGGTGGGACTTCAGAACTTAACAAAAATCAAACAAAAGTACTTCATTTATTCATCTTTGTGTTCTTATTTTGTTCATGGAGGTTTTTTTACCTCCAGTGAATTTTTTACACTATATATAATCAGATTCATCAAATTTTCTTTTAGGTCTTCTTAAGTTTGTAAAATTAGGAAAGTAATTTCCCATTATACATTACATTTCAAATATTATCTGCTATTTCTTCTGTGAGTACTTGATTTATTGATCTGAAATTTGAAATTAGCAGAGCTTTATTTGGTTATAAATGATAAGTTTATGTGCAGTATTTTAAGTTATTTCCTAGATTGTCCTAATACCATTCATTATGACACATAATTTAATTAACAGACTTGAAATGCCGTTCTCATACTTGGCACTGATGATTGCTAAATTATAATTTTTGATTTATTTATAGGAATTTTATGTGATTTGACTTATTTTTTTCCTGTACTGGGATAAATGACAGTATTTTAATTATACTCTTATAGTACATTTTGATTATGAAAATGATCCTTTCTTACTATATTTTTAGTAGCTAGCATAGGTTTCTTCATCCCTTTTCTTCAGAGTCTCTCTCTAGAAATTTGCTGGAAACATTTATTAAAGCATATCAATGCATCAATCACTTTAAAGTTTTATACTCTTTATCTTGTATTTTCTGAAATGGATAAGTTTTTTATTTGCTTTGGTTTGCTTTCTCCTTCATGAGATTTAAAATATTTTCTTTTCTAGAATTTGTGCAATGCATATTAGCTTATTTCTACATCTTTGATATTTTATTTCCTTTTATCTGAAATATTTTTCTTTCACATTTCAGTCTGTACCTTGACATACGTGAAAGGTATTGATTTCTAAATATTAATTTTGTACTATCATTATTGTTTACTTAATTTTTTTTCTAGATGAAATAACTCTATTACTATTTCACAAGTAGTATATAGTCTTATAATTTAATAAGTTATAATTACTATAAATAATTTAATTAATAAATTACTAATTAGTAGGTAAATTCTAGATTATATGTTCACTTCCTCTTTTCCAATTTTTTGCATTTGTTTTTCTTATTCATATTATTGAATAGTTCCATCTACATATGATTAAATAACATGAATAAATTAGCCATCAACATGTTTTTTCTGACATGCATAGTTTTTCTAGTGTAAACTGTGATTGTGAGATTTTTATATAAACTCATGTTGAATTTTTAGTTTCAAGTGTGTTATACTAATAAGAATTAAAAATGAATAATTATTCATGAAAATGCAGATTTGATTTTGAATTTTAATAAATTAAAAAAATTCCATTTGTATTGATTCTTATTGGTTTACCAAATTGCGAATAATTTTGATTTATGTAAAATCTAGTATCATCTATCATTTCATGTGGCTTATCATTTCATGCAAGGAAAATGATTTTGCTTCTCTTAGAGCTGCTATTATAGTGTAGTAATACATATTATTATTATTATTAAAAGAGTATATGTGAATAGTGGATTTCTTCACTTTTCTGGGGAATATCCTATGCAGGGTTTTTTTAACTTTTTATTTTGCAAAGAGTTTTGAAATACACCTGGCAGCTCTCAGTTCTTTGTTCCTGAGGGTGCTCAAGTGATTGAACTCAAGTCTCTTGTAGGCAAAGCATGCACTCGGCTGTTTGATCTATCTCTCCCTGTGTAGTCTTTTGAATATGCCATTTAATTCTGTTTGTGCTTGGATTGTATGAGTTATATTGAGATGAGAATGTACTGTATGAAAATTTATTATCTACATTGATTGTTTAACAGAGAAAAGCAGTGACAATCTAGTTAGATAAATATTCTAACTGCCGTTAAGTCAAGTAATGTGTGTCACTCTGGAGTGAAGTGATGGATAGGATATTATATATTTTAAATTTTATTTTATTTTTGACCTCTGAAAAAACACCCAGTGAACTTGGGGTCACTCTCAAAGATTCTTGATTTAGTTGTGCAGGCCTATGTTTGCTGCATCTGAATCCATCTGTGCTGGGATTCAAATTCAGAGCTCATGTGCAAGGCATGTTCTCATGTTTTTTAGCTAATTCCCAGAACCAGTGATTTAAAGATTAGCACATAATTAAGTGGATCATCAAAGCATAGTGCAATGTGATTAGTGTTTTAACTGTGATAGCAATCATGAAATTCAGGTTCTAAGACAACCTGGGATGTTCGGGCATTTGGGGGATTACACGAAAAGCTTAACTTGGGAAATTGGACATTATGGTGATATGTGCAGGAGAATGACAACTTGAAGTGGATCTATTTGGACCAGGAAGGTGTGCACTTTCCTAGAAGACAAAACAAAGAACTGGTTTCAGATATCCCATCCATAGAAGAGCCAACTTGCAAAACATATGATTACCATGGTGGGGTGAGTAATAGAGGGATGTTTCAGGCAGGGAACAGAAATTGAGACAGTGTTGGGGGGAAGGAATACTCCCCTGGAAGTTGTTTTGCGTTAAACCCTATTGTTAACAGTATTGTAACTTTTCACAAAATTAAAAAAGAAAGTGTGCTTTTTTTTTATAATACATTGGTTATTAGCTCTTTTTCTCATGTATTGTGCACAATGAGTTCTTTTACTCAGGAGGGTGTAGTTTTGTTTTAGCCAGAGTTTCTTTTGCCATGCAAAACTTTAGTTTGACTTATCTCTTTGCTAATTTTTGTTTCTATTTTCTTTGCTAATGGAATCAGATCATTTAAGATGAACAGAAGTCCATAGCCACAGATTTCCATCCATGTTTTCTTCTGTGTATTTTATGGATTCTGGTCCTATTTTGAGATCTTTAACTCATTTTGATTTAACTTTCGTGTTGATGTGAACTAAGTTTATTTTTGTTTGTTTGTTTATTTGTATGCTACTATCCAATTTTCGCAGTACCATTTGTTGAAGAGGTTTTCCCATGTTCCACTTCATACTACCAATTACTTTGTAATTTACATGCTGCTCTTATAGCCGAGGCTTTTATCTCGGCAATAGAGCTTATTCCGTTGCTTTGAGAGCCTGGTTTTACCCAACGCCACTCAGTTTTGATTATTATTTCTGTATAGTAGATTTTGAACTAGGGAATGCAATACTCACATTAGTTTGTTTTCAAAATTATTTTTTCTGTGTAGGGAATTTTACAATTCAATACAAAGTTTAGTAACATTTATTGTAAGTCTTTAAAGATTAGCATCAATATTTTGATGGGACATTGCATTAAATTTGTATAGTGCCTTGGGTAGGATAACCATTTTGATAATACTAATTCTTTCAATACATGAACTGTTTTCTCATTCCCTGATATCCTCTTCTAATTTTTATTAGTTACTTATAATTTTTGAAGTATTTATTTTCACATTCTTTGTTCAGTTATTTTTAGTACTTAATTTTGGGGCTTTATTTCAAATGGGTTTTTTATTTCTATCTCTTATAGGTTATTATTTGCATATAAAATGTAACAGATCTTTTGGCTTGGTCTTCAACCCCATGTTCGCCTTTGAACACATAGTTCGCTTGCTTTTCTCTATCTTTGCTTGCTTTTGTCTCTCAAAATATAAACTATAGCACCATGTTGCCTAACCTACAATAAAAAAATTATAACATAAATAAAACTTAAAAATCCATCTGTGAAACTAAGTCTATATCTGGTACTGTTGAAGGGAAAAGGGAAAATATTTTATTTTACTTATAGATTTTATTTTACGTATAGACTATTTATAGACTACATTACTTGATAATATGACTCTCTAGTCTTAGAGCAGGAATTGAAAGGTGAGCATGGAAGCACCAAGGTAATAAGGCATTATTGAAGTCAATATGCTCAAGAGGCTAATGAGGTTCTGGGGCATTATGGCCATTTAATGTGGAAGAGTAATAATTATTTTACTGAGTAAAGAGAGACACATTGGGAATAAGCATATTTTGATGGCGAGACAAGGAAATAAATCAATTAAGGAAACTTTGGGACGAGTCTTAAGCACCCACCTGTTGAGTGCGAGATTTGTATAAATACTGTCCATGACCTCAGGATCGTTGAGAGATAGATAGGTGTTTCATAAGTGAAGCGCTGCCACATATACTATAAAAACTGCTCAAGACATGCAGCTGATAATGACAAGCCAGGATCAGATCATACATTTACCTGGTTCTGGAGCATGCAGCATAGCACCGCAGATCTAAGTTATGTCTTGTGACAGGCTGGTCCATTGTATGACACTAGTTATGGGATTTATAGGAAGATAAACATCAATATGAGGAAGTAAAATCCCTTTTAAAGTCTAGAACTCTGGGCTTACCAGTACAACCTCTGAACTCAATTACCTTTCTGTCTCAAAACCATAAACTCAAGCATTTCTTTTATAGTTTGATTGGTGTCTTTTACTTTACTCGGAGATTTCAAGTCAAAATTCTTGGTCCCTTTATGACCTGCTACTTGTATCTCTTCTTATAAAAAAAATGATCTTTGAACAGAATAATAAAACAGTGAGTAGTAAACTTATTTTTGCATGAAACATGCCCTGATTCAATCCCCATAGAGTCCCCAGAACCCCTCCAAGAGTGATTTCTGAACACAAAGTCAGGAGTAAGCTCTGAGAACCATTAAGTTCAGCCCTGAACAAACAAAAAGTTGGCCTCTTGTTTATTAGGACTTGGTATTTTTTAAAAACTCCTAATTCTCACTTAGAAATTCTAAACTCTGTAATAACAATAATAATAATTTTGTGATAGTTATTGCATTTATTACATTCTTAAATATTACTACTGAGAATTTATTTCTGCTTTTGGGGGTCACACCGGCGAGGCTTAGGGGTTACCCCTCTGTATGCACTTAGGATTAGTCCTGGCTGTGCTCAGGGGATCATATAGCATGGTAGTGATCCAACCTGGCTTGGCTGCTTGCAAACACCCTACCCACTTTACTATCACTCTGACCCCAACTACTGAGAATTTTTATGTTTTATTTTTTTATCCTGGCAACAGTATGAAGAAGGTTCCACACCATCAGAAATTGAGTCACAGAGTTTTTATTGACAGTAAGATTTGAACTGAGAGATTCAGAAGAGATTAATGTATTGAGCATTTTTATATGCTAAAATACACTTGGTACTTTACTTGATTTGCTACTGCATTTCTCACAATAGTCTTATGAAGTTGGTATTATTGCAAGGATTCACAAAGAAGGAAGTCAGAGTTCACAGGGAAGGAGAAACTTGCTGGTATGTCTTGGATATGTAATAATACAAGCCCAGATCTGTTAGGATCAGAACTATTCAGTCTCACTCTGAACATGGTTGGCATCTGTCCTTCACTCTCGACTAGTTCTAGTTAGAAATGGGAAAATGGGGAGAATGATGAGTTAAGTATATTTTCATCTCAGGTAAGCGTGAGAGATAGTTTAGGATAAATGAAAGACAAACTCACCTGAGAGAAATATACTCTCTGTCCTCACATGCAAAAGCTATTATTTGTGAGGTCAGCATAGTTGGATTAACTTTTTGGTATTTAAACATGTGAATAAATTAAGAATGCTCATTGCCTTTTCTTCATTTACTGTTCTTTTCTGAGAGCTTTCTTTATCAGCAGAGAAAATATTATTGAGTTAATTGTCACTTTTTGTATGTTAATCTGCTTGTTCTTTAATTTCTCACCTTTTTACTCATAAATCTGATTTGATTCTAAGCAAATGCCTGCTCTTCTGCTTTAATTCTGAAGATAAAGTCTAAATAATTACTTTATAGACCATTTCTTTACACTCCAGCACTTTTCTTTTGTCAGTTGCTTAGTGTATAATTATTTTTAAAATATTCTTTGGATTTGTTGAAATACTCTTCACTGCTTGATATTATTTAAAACTTAGTTTTCTTCAAGTATTTTTGATTATCCTGGACATTGCTACAGTTGACATAACCTAGTTCTCTGTTTTGTACCTTTCAAAATCCATTTCTTCGAGGATATTTGTTTGTATTCTGTGACCTAGTCCACTCTTAACCTTTACTACATACTACATATTACATTAGTAGGAAAAATACATTTGCTAATATTCTCAAATATCAAGTCCTTTCATAATTTTTTGTTTAGGCATATCTATCTAGGGGATTACTTTATTTTGTTTTTGCTAAGTTTATTTCTATTGTTATTCTTATCAAACACCCTGATGTCAGAATTTATCTAGGAAAATAGATGATAAATATAAAGGTTTAGAACAATTGTAGTGCTTTTAGATCATAATTTTTCAAGAACTTTTTATTGTGCTATGAACTTAAAAAATAACACATAAACAAAATATATAAAAAAGGCATAAATAATAATAATAAAATACCTGGTCATACATCTATAGACAGTTTTCTGAATATTTTTTATTATGGTATCTGTTTTTTTTAACCTTCTCAGAAGTGCTCAGGGCCTGTGATCAGGGATTACTTCTGGCAGACCTGGTGAGACCATCTGGCAAGATATCAACCTGAGTCAGCATTATCACTCTATCACTGTCTTCCTGTTCATCATTGATTTGCTCGGCGAGCACCAGTAACATCTCCATATGTCTTTTCTCACGCAAGTAGAGCCCAAAGGCACCTGCTTGCTCAGGGAACATAAAGAGCCTCAAACCATTCCATCAGGTCATGGGAATGAGGTCTATAATTATTACTGGTATTTGGCATATCAAATATGACACTGGTAGCTTGCCAGGCTCTGCCGTGTGGGTGGCATACTCTTGTAGTCATCTCTAAATCCAGCATTTATTGATGAACTGCGCAGCCGCAAGTGGCCGCGCGAGCAGGGCTGTGATAGGCTGATCTGCTGGGTGGAGCTCTGACGAGGGGAAGTCCGGATGTGGAAAATGGAGGTCCTCATTGGAGTGGGGGGTTGTCTGGCTTTGTTGTGAGGCTCTGCTGGGGTGGCGGGCCAGGGCTAGAACCTGCCATCCCTCCCGGGCGCCTCGTGAGCGGCTGGGCACAGGGAGAGCCAGTAGCAGCTCTGCCCCATGTCTGTGAGTCAGCATTATGCAAGGCAATAATCTGACCTGAGGTACTATCTCTCTGCCATCATGTTACTGATTTTTTTTGAAGTTTTAAAGCCCATTGGTGCTGAATTTTGATTTGCTTTTATTTTTGTTTTGGGGCTGAGCTGAGCTATGCTAAGGGTTCACTGTTGACTCTGTACTCAGGCATCATTCCTGGCAATGCTCAGGGGACCATGTGGCATACCAAGGATCAGACATGGGTTGACCTGCAAGACAAATACTCTACCTGCTATAATAACTCTCCAGCCCCTGAATTTTAAGGAAAGTAAATAATGGTGGGCACACTAGTGATGGGTGTGATATTGGAATTATGTACACATGAAAGCATCATTAACGGTACTGTAAATCATAGTACCTCAATAAAAAAAGTTTTAAAATGTCAATTAAACTTTTAAAAAAAATTCTTTTTAGTTACTTCTAGTTAATATATTAGGCTTGATTTTAATTAATTTAATATTTTCAAAGAATTACATTCTTTTTTACTTGAATAAAATTCCATATACATTTTTATAGGAATCACATGGTTGGTTATTCAAATGCTCCTTTCCTTTATTCCAGCTAAACTTCCAACACCATATAAATCTCCTGCTCTCTTTCATTCATAGTCTAGGTAACCAATTATTTAAACATGTAATTCTCAATGGATCAAAGATTTCACCTTTGATTGGCAGCCAATCTGAGGCTCTACCTTACATTTTATTCCTTTAAGCCTCCAGATAGGGTATATTTGATCCTTGTCTAAGTCCTCTGCTTTTTTTTTTACTCATGTCACTTATCTCCTTGTCAAACCAGAATTTCATTATTAGATTCACACAGACCCACAAATGGCTGTTTTCTCTTATTAAGTTTCCCTGGGCTCTTCAGCTAAAATGGAGCTCTTTTATGGAAAGGCATTTCTATTCTACTGTTAGTTTTCTTTCATTCACTGCTTCAGTTTGTCTTCACTGGGTATCTTTAGAATTTTCTTTAATTTGGTACTGTAGCTCACGAATTCATCGAAGCATGAATGGCAGATGTCACATTATCATTTCTTGTTAAAAATCTAAACCTTCTCATCATTTATTATATTATTTTCACTCTTGATTATTTTAGATATCTTAAAATTCTCTTATATATACTTAAAATTCAATATGTATTGAAGATATATTGTTTCCTCTTTAATACCCTATGAGCAGTAGATGTTAGATATAATCTTTTTTAGATATGTCTTTTTTTTTCTTTTTTTTTTTTTGCTTTTCTGGGTCACACCCGGCAGTGCTCAGGGGATTTCTCCTGGCTCTGCACTCAGGAATAACTTCTGGTGATGCTCGGGAACCAAATGGGAATGCCAGGGATTGAATCCGGGCCAGCACGGGCCGACCTGCGTGCAAGGCAAACGCCCTACCCTCTGGACTATCGCTCCAGCCCTAGATATGCCTTTAATACATAAAATACTCATATGTCGGGGAGCGCCGCCAGGGTTCCCGACAGTGCCGGGAAGCGAGTTCCCTTTTTACCTCCGAAGCCGGGGCGGGGGAATGGATGAAGACTCAGGAATCCAATGCAATTTTAAAAGGGCTTTACTCGGGGATTCAGAGGCTAGTAAGACGAAATGGAACAGTGTGCTAACAATTGTTGAGGGTACAAACCAACCTAGAACTGAACATTAAATAGAGGCAAAGATACACATGACAACCCTTTAATGTATGTTCTGAATCCATAGTCTGGGGGGAAGGAGGGAGAGAAATGGAAAGAAATCAAGAACCGCCATGGCAGGGCTGGGGGAGGAGGAACCGGGACGTTGGGGTGGGAGAGGGCACTGGTGGCGGTGGTGCGCAAACAATCAGTATGATTTGTTGGCAAGTGCTACACCGTTCATGAAACATGTAGTTTAACTGACTAAAATAAATAATGTTTAATCACTAAAAAAAAAAAAAAAAAAAAAAGGGCTTTACTATCACAGGTTCCAATATACAATCCAAGAGCAGGGAAAACCTCCGGACTCTGTGTTCCCAGCTAGGCCCCAGCCAGGTGTAGGCCAAGATGGCTGCCACCACGTGTTGAGGCCCAACAGGGAGTGGAGAGGATGGAGAAGCAAAACACCAAGGGAAGCTGAAATGGCAAAAAGGAGAAAAAAAGAGAGCTTCTTTCTTCTTGCAGCTTATCTTATAGCTAGGAATCCCCCAAACTCCCCAGAATGGGCTGGGCTAGGCTATCTAGAAATAAAAACAGGAAAATAGCTTTATAGAAATGTAGCAACTTCAGAAGATCACCTAATATCTTGAGCCAAGATCTGCCTGGAATTGCCTTTATAGGTTAGATAAGGGGGTTTCTGAGATGGCATGTCTCTGTACCAAAGACTAATACTAATGCCAGTTAAATATTTCTCCAAGCCTTCACAAGAGTCTCGGCTACTTCACGGTAGTTTTTGTATTTTAGTTGCCTTTGAGTTATCAGGGAGCCATGCTTGCTTGCTTAGAGGCAAACAGCATTTCTCTCTGGTCTAATTACTTAGAGATCCAGTGTGGCCAGGCAAATATGCTGGTAAGATCTAGCTAGTCCCACGATGATTGTTGTAGCATGAGAGAATATTTACACCAGCCAATACAGAATACATGGTCAGATAAGACTACCACATTCAGACTACCCCCTATCTATGAAGTGACCTGCAGGAGGCAATCCAGGGCAGATGCAGAGGCCTAAGCTTTTAGGTGTCCTGCAACACTCATATAATTTAGTCTCTTAGGACCAACTGTGTATATTTCAATGTGTAGCAAAGCCTTCTCAGGTTCTATTAACAAATACAACTAATTGAAGATAATAAAACTTATTTTTTATTCTTAATATTCTATACTTTTTTTGTTTTGTACTTTTTACAACTAGTGGACATATATCATTATAATAACACATTACCATGGTAGGCAACCTAAAATTCACCATCACTCCTATTTCTAAGCCTACTGTGTTAATATGTTTCTTAAGTTAGTCTTAGTGATTCACTAGGTACTATATATTTTCCTGTATCACCATAATAAACAAACATATGATAAGTTCAAATATAGCAGCAGCATGCCATATGTGGCAATTAAGCAGTTTAAATGTGGTTGGTGATTACTTTCAGATTTATTTTTGCATTTTAAGTGAGTTTACTAGGAAAATTACAAATGTCTCACATGTTATGTTTCTTTTGGCATTTTTAAGTGTGGCTACTAGGAAACTTACATATGTGGTTCACATGTTACTTTTACTGGACTGTGTCACCAAAGATTTTAATGACTTACACTTAATGAATCACTAATGCTATGCTATAGCCATAACCACAATTCCCTGTGATTCACAACTATGGAAGCTCATGAATTTTATTAAGGAACTCTTTCATTTAACAGTAAATGTCATGTTGTAGGTTTAGTGGTTCCAAACCAAAGTTGAACTGAGTAACCAAAATCTTAAGATCCTTCAGTCAGCAAGATAGAGGAAAAGAGAGTTCTGTGGGCCTTAGTAAGTGATCAAATGTCTGGTCTAAAATCGGCTCACTTTGTTGAGGAAAAAATCGGCTCACTTTGGAGGAGAGGGTGATCTGGCTGTGACATGTCACTCTGTTGTTCACCAGCACTGATTCGGCTGATCTGGCTGTCTCACGCTGGTGTCCCCCTGCCTCCTCGCCACTCGTTATCCATCTCTCCCAAAGGTGCATTCTTTGTGGAAGACGAAAGCCATCCCCAAATAAAGAAGGTCATCTTCAGGTCTGAAGATATGAGTAGTTATGTTCCCATTCTGGAACCTCCCAATAAGATCTCAAGGTCCATCTGTTGGAGATCATAGGGTGGTCAAGCTTCCAAGTCTCCAGACACATCAAAATGAACACTGCATATGGAAGTCTGCTTTTCTTAAAAATAAAATAAAAATAAATTGGACTCACTTTGTACATCTCTCCCTGGTTAATTACTATCATAATTCACATAGTCTTGCACAGTAGCACAAGGATCAGGAAAAAAACAGGGCAACTCAGTATTTGGAAGATGGAAAGCCAAAACACAGGATAAGTGACACTAATAAATTTTGTTCAATCTTTTGGATATTTCTTTCTGGTATTGTCCGCTGATAATTATTTAATGTATTTGGAGTCATTATGTGGTTTTCTGTTGTTGGTTATTGTAAATAGCATAATGATATTACTTTTTATAGTTTAATGATAACCTTGAATTATCTTTAATTTTTGATTACAACTTATTCATTATTACATAACCAGATTGAGTTTACAACTCCTAAAGAAATATGTATCAAAAAATTTAAAATAGCAAAATTTGGAAGATTATCACTTGTAGAAAATGTTTTTTTCTATTTTTTTATATTTTCATCAAATATAAGTCCTTTGTATTATTCCAAATAATATATGTATTTTTCCAGTTTAGCAGAGCCTTCATATCAATTAATATGTGTTTAAGAGCTGTACTCAGAAGAAGAAACTTGTGTTATTTATTAATCCTTGAGTTTGGGGCAACAGTTATTTCTGTAGGGCATAGTGTTGTCTCTTTCTACCAGTTAATGGAGTTTTAATTTCATTTATTTAAATTTGCGTATACCTCCCTCAAATAATTAAATTGATATCTTCTATGAGGTTTGCATGCCTAACTAAAACAACCAAACACTTTGGACCTAATCATCAAAAGAGGTCCAGTGAGATGTAAAGGATGCAAGTGAATAGATCACCAGATTTGGAACATGAACTTTATAGTCATAAGTAGCTCCATGTCCACCTCGTTAAGTGGTTTTAATCAAAGTATTTCAACTTATTAAGCCTCATCTGCTGCTCTGGAAAATGAGGATAATTCTTACCTTCTAGGGTTATTATGTTTCTAAAAAGATGCTAGAGCATATTAATTTTACAATTAATTCCACACTGAATGGTAGTTATGAAAATAGCTATAATGTAGCTTCATATAATTGAAGGCAACATAAGGAGTATATTACTTTTCACAGATGGATCCCCTTGCAGAAGAAGGGCTATCATCATTTCTTCCTCAATAGCATTTTCATTTTATTTTGAAAGTGTACAGTCTGTTCCAATTTGTCCATCAACCTCGAGTCTTAAAGTTCTTTTACTGTGTATTGTAAAACACTTTACATGTTGGTTCTTTGTTTAGATCCCTAGAGGCCTTTCTTCAGCTTGGCTCTGAAATGGACTCTCTGACTTTGATCATTTCTACCTCTGCTCCCATCTCCCCATAGCACTTTGGTGGCATTTATTACTTATGTCCTTCAGCCATAGTTTTGTTTAAGCTATAAGACTTAATGCTCTAAAAGACTTAAGCTATTAAATAGAGTCAAAATCATTGTAAGAATACAATAAAAGAATGAAAAAAATATTCTGTACTCTATTCTCTAATGCCTTCATCTTAATTTGAATCTCTCAAGTACACAGATAGATGTTATGGTACCTATGTTTCATAGATAAAGGAATTGAAGCAAAACAAATGTTCAAGGTGACACCAATAGGTAGTATTCAAGTTCTGTTTGACTTCTAACTATACCTTTAGTTCTGATCCATTGCCTACCTCTTCCCATTTCCTGTGGAACTTTAACCTACTCTCTGCAATACAATATAGCATGTATTATCAACGCTCCTACTTACATAAAAATTTAATTTTACTTAAATACAATTACTTTTATTATTAGAATGTTTCAATACTGCTACAAAACCAAAGGGGCTCAAGTAGTAATATACTCTGTCTCCCAGTATCTTAGTGAAAGAACGATAAAAAAAGAGATGTGGAGAGATTGGTTCCATCTGTGTAGGAGCTAACTTCTAAGTTTGATGCCAGTTTCTAATCTTTAGCTTCACTACACTGCTCATATTTCCTTTCCCATCTCAATCCCTGTACCTTCTAGGTCATATAGAGGTTGCATATACCTTTGTTGTTAATTACATCTTTTTAGAGCTGGCTTGCAAAATTTCATAAATCATAAAAGAATAACTATGAATGGCAGAGTAATGTGAAGGATAAATAAAATTTTTAACTTTGGGGGTTATATCTGGTGGTGCTCAGGTCTTACTCCTAGCAGTAAACTTGGAGATCACCCATGGCAGGACGTGAGACCATATGGGGTGTTGAGTATTGAATAGACATTGATCACAGTCAATATTCCCATATGTTGTGAATGAGGGTCAGTTTTCTGCTGCCTCCACACCAACACTGTTTGATGTTTTTCTTTTGGATGAGTTTAGTCTCTGTGCTAATGAGGTGATATTTCATTGTTTTTATTTGCATTTTCCTGGTGATAGTGACATAAGATAATTTTATATGTATTTTTGCTACTTGTATAATTTCTTGGAGGAAGTTTCTGTTGGTGAAATAAGTTTTTTAAAAGATGCTACATAAGCTCACAGAGATGGGAATCTCAATATTTTAGTGAGTAGGAAAATACTGCAATTTCATTGTATTTGTACCAGAGTTAAGAAGAAATGTAGTTAGTTTTAAGGTTTGTTGCTCTCTGTGTGCTTCCCAAAAAATCTCTCAGGATGTCCTGGGTGTTCTGTGATTCTTGACCAACTAAGCCACTGCTTGAATGTGACACTTGGTGATGTGGTGCTGCTTGGTGTTAGTGATTACTTGTGGTGTTGGGAATTGCCCTTTGTCGCCCTAACTTGGTGTTCATGTACCTTCATGCCCATACCTTGATATGGTCTGGGGTCAATGTGGTGACAGGGACCAAACTGCATTGTCTCATTGCAAGACATGTGCTTTAACCCCCTATACTATCTCTCTGACACCAGGTTTGTGCTCTTACTATGAAAAGTGTAATTTAAAAGTATCCTGTACTGGCGAAGGAGCATAGTGCAGTGGCTATTGCCTTGCAAGCGGCTGATGGGGTTTGACCCTGACACCCGATATGGTCCCCTGGGCACCACCAGAAGTGATCCCTAAGCACAGAGCCAGTACTAAGTAAGATCTGAGCACTGCTTAGTGTGCCTCCAGCCCCAAAAGGTAGAAAAGTGTTCTATATTAAATGCCATGTTATATAGTGAACATTTGATATTAAATATTAAAGGCAAAACTTTACTTATGATGCAGAGTGCAATACAACTCATAGATTAACCACTATACATTCTGCTCTTACTCAAAAAGCCCATCTTATTCCTTTTTTATCAAATATCATACTATGTATAGCAGGACCAAAGAGGAAAATTTTGACTTAGTAATAAGTCAAATGAGGAGGAAAATGTAAGTATGTTATCAATCACCAACATTAGAATACAATGGTCAGACCGCTGTAAACAACAGCCACAGATGGTGATCTCTTTTTAGGGATAATGAAAAAGACATGTTTTTAATAATGACTGCATATATTTTATTTCTATCTCATAACTCATATTTGGCATTTTTTTTCAGCAATCATTGCTGTCCATTTGTCATTTTTTTGTTAAAATAAGTAGGATAAACATTAGGCCAACGGGTTATGGCATTGGTCATTTCAAAATAAAGCAGGGATTTAAATATAACAAAGAATATCTACAGATGAGTTTCCACAGAACTCAGAATATTTTGCAGATTATCAAATAGATGCCATTATCTAAAACTAATTGATTCCAGAGTTATATGGGAAAATGAAAGAGGGGCCAGGATCTCACAACATTTACACTGCCAGACTCTATGGCGGGGCAACAGTAGAGAACGACTAACTCCCCACGTGGCTGTAGGCATTGGCATTGTTGGCATTGTCGTTGCTATTGTTTTTGAGTAATGTAAGATCAGGAAATTTGACTGGCTTGACAAATTGTTTTGTGCTTCCTATGTGCCCTTCCTGTATGTGTCTTATCCTCTTCAATGTTTGTTTAAGTGCTCAACTCTTCTATCAAGTGTCCAGCCTCAGCTTTCAGGTTCCTGCTATTTCTTAATCAGTCCTATCTTGAGATAGTTAAGCTTCCTTGATAATGAGGATTTAATTCTATTTTAATTGTTATTTTGACTTCTACCCAATTTTCATTTCTTTGTTCCCTAAGAGAGTTAATCGCTCATTGATATTTGGAAGATAAAGTAAACAATCTTTTGAACTTTGATGTGTAAATACTAAAACTAAGGCAGTGTTTTCAGAATGGGTCCAAAGGATGGCTCACATTAGAATATCTTCATGTGCTCATTAACATTCAGATTTCTATATCCCAGTAAGGCTTTTAGAACTTTAATAAAATGCAACTCTTACTTAATCATCATGATTTTAACTCTCAAATGCTTTTCTGTTATAAGAAACTGCTCAGCAATCTTTGTATGACCTATCTTGATAACTTTTTTTGAAGACTATGATTCAAGTTACTTTTCTCACCTGGAGTTCCTAAAAGCTCATCTAAATAAATAGTGAAATTTGTGCTCTCAGTTAATAAAGACATGTATAACAAAGGTCTTATGAGAACTTTGTAATGTTTTTTAAAAAATTTATTTTAGGTACTGTGATTTACAGCATTGATAAAGGCAGGGTTTAAATGCCTAAGCCATTCTGTCATCATACAGTCCACCTGCATGTGAGCTTCCCTACACTACTGTCTCAGTGCCTCGCTTCCCTCCTGTTCTGCCCCAACCCCCTACAGTGATATGCTTCCCAATAAAGTCCAGTTTTCAGTTTCTGTTGCCTTGCAATGTTTGCTTTCTTCAATTTTAAAATAGAAATGTTTAGTTTAAAATAACACCCAGGATCATAATTATTTTAAGATTTTTGCATTAAATTTTGCTGTTTTTTTTTTTTGAACCACACATTCTATGGTGATCAGGATGAATCACTTTTGGAGGGTCCAGGGAACAATATGTGTCTCTAGGCCAAACCTGTTTTGGCTACATGCAAGACAAGAGCCTTATCTGCTATATTATCTCTCCAGCCCCTATTTCATGCTTAGTTTTTTAAATTAAAATAAACTATTTTAAAATTTGGAAATGGCTTGTAACAGTTTCATAATACTGCTTTATACTTGCTAGCTGCTTCAGTACTAACACCACCAATGGCTTAGCATCACTCTCCAGACATCCCTTCTTCCTCCTCTCTGGCTTTGATTCCAGAAATGGTTGTTTTTTTTGGCATTATCGCAGAGCTTGTTTCTATCCTGCATTGTCTTACCCCTGACTTTATTTCTTATATTCTACATTTGAAGAAGATAATGTGGTGATTATCCTTTTTCTTCTGATTTACTTCTTTTTAGCATGATGCCCTCCAACACAGTTCATTGTCTAGCTTTAGAATTTGATCTTTAGGTATAGATGAAATATATTCTGTTGTGTTTTGATACCACAATTTAATAATCCGTTCATTTATTTATTTTGGCTTTTGGTGCACATCAACAGTGCCCAGGGCAACTGTGCTCAGGGATCACTCAGAGCAATCTCAGGGGATCATATATGGTGAAAGGATCAAACTGGATTGGTCACTTGATCGCTTGATCACTTGACAACCCCGTTATTCGGTCGATTTGCTCGAGCGGGTACCAGTAATATTTCCATTTGACCCTATCACATGTCAGTGTAGACCAATGGCATCTGGTTGCTTCAGGAATACAAAGAGCCTCAAACCACCATCACATGCAAGAAAAATGTCTTACCCAGTGCACTATTGATTCAGCTCCATATATATTGGGTAACTGGCAATTTTTTGATACATCTTCACTATCATGAACAATGTTACTGTGAAAATAGGTGAGCATGAGCATAAATACTTATGAATGAGTGTTTTATTGTTCTTCTGGTAGATTCCATGAGAAGAATCACTGAGTTGTATGGAAGTTCTGTTTTTAATTTGGGGGGATCACATCTGGCTGTGTGCAGGGCTTACTTCTGGCTATGTCTCAGAGTTCACTCCTGAACTTGGGGGACAACATGCAATGCCATGGATTGAGCCCTGGTCAGCTGTATTCAAGTTAAGTGCCTTATCTGCTATACTATATCTCCAATTCTTAATTTTGGCGGAGTTATCACACCATTTTCAATGAGGGATAGACCTAGACAGTCAAGGGATGAAGGCATGTTTTTCTGCATTACTGCCAACATTGTTGTTTTTGCTCTTTTGAATGAGAACCATTCTTACTGGCAAGTGATGATATCTCACTGATATTTTTATTTGATTTTATGTGATAATCAGCAATGATAAACACGTTTTTGTATGTCTGTTTGCAATCTTTATGTATTCCTCAAGGCCATGTCCAGCTTTCCCAATTAAAAAAAATGTATTGTTGTTATATATCATTCTTAGTGCTTTATGTATCTTGGAGGTTAGTCTTTTGTCTTCTGTAGGATGTAAGAGTACAGCATACAAGATTATAAAAAAAGATAAAAGAGAGAAGGAGAAGGAGTATGGGGGAGTAAGAAGGAGGATGATGAATAATAAGATGAGGAGGTAGAAGAAAAAGTAGGAAAAACAAGAGACATGTATTTCTAGACCCTTATATCTCATAAAAAGTGTGGTTAAAATGAATTAAAGATCTTGATGCATTTAGCTCCTTCATTGGCGATACTCTTTTGTATATTTTAGATTTTCCTTTGGGCTCCGAATTCAAATTTTATTGATAAGTGAGTCCATTTTTATTCCAGAACCATGCAGCATTGATAATCGTATATTTGTAATAATTTTTTAAAATCTCAATGTAATACCTTACATCTTGTATTATTCCTGGAATTTTATGGTTCAATACAAAGTTTTGAACTGTTTTTTCTAGGCTTTTAAAGAATCCCATTGATATTATGATGGGGATTTCATTTATCTGCAAAGTGCTTAGGGTAGCATGATCATTTTGATGATCCTGATTCCTCTAATGTGGTTCCATGACCTAAAGTTTCTTTTATTTATTTCAGTAATGATTTAACTTTGTCACCAAGAAGAGCTTTCACCTCCTTTGTCAATTTCTAGCTCCATGAGCCTTTTGGGAATGATCGTAAATTGAAATTCAGTCTAGTCTATCAAAGTAAACCATACTCATGTTACAGAACAGCAGAAGTAACAACAAAAGGGGTTAGGAGGTACCTCAAGACTGGAGATTATCCATGAGAAGCTGACTGTGATCACTGAACACTGCTGTTCAGCTTTGGTGGATCCCAGAGCATATGCTGCTCTAGCAGCATTGTATGAGCCCACTTGGTTTGCCGAGTGTTCCTGAAAATGGCTCATCGATGTTGCTTAGGAAGAAAACACAACAAAAAGCAAAAACAAACAAACAATAAAAAACTCAAAGAATCAGAAACTCCTCAAACTACAGATGTAAACAAAATCACAGTGGCTCAGAATATCAGACTTATTTTTATTTATTATTGTATTTATATATTTATTCATTTTGGTGTTGGGGCCAAACCCAGTTGTGCTTAAGGCTTACACCTGGCTCTGTGCTCTAGGGTCATTCCTGGAAGTGCTCAAGGGAACATATGTAGTGCTAGGGATTGAACCCAGGTTGTCACCTGAAGGCAAATACCCTATCCACTGTACTGTCACTCCTGACACCTGCAAGACTTATTTTTATCTTACACTGCATATGTATCATAATTTTTCATAAGCTAGTTATAAAACATGTTTTTATTCTGATACTCAGGTTCATAAGCAGTCACAAATTTTCCAAATAAATGCAATAGAGAACAGAGTGTGGCAGGATACGTGCCTGTGGAAGTGATAAGTGCCACTTTATTCACAACTCGTTGGCGAGACTAGTATAACTCTATACTCTTGGAATCCAGAATGTGCATTTCTGGCATATTCTCATGGGGAGAGAACTGAGAATATTTGGTGAATATCATTGGTAAGTACAAGATACATTGAAAACTTCGTGTTTGTTGTCAAACTACTCTGCTCTTCAAGGAAACATCCCTAACTGGCCATGCACTCTGTTTAGTTGTGTTTAGTTTTATGGATGTATATTTTCAACATGACTCTCTCTCTTTGTATAAATATGTATATAGAATTATTATTATGATAATTATTATTAATATTATTGTGGGGGAAGGTCACGCCCAGCAGACCTCAGGTCATACTTGTTGCTCTGCACTCAGGAATCACTTGTGGTGAGACTCAGGGTACCTCATGTGGTGCTGTGGACAGGGCAAGCACCCACAGTCCCACTACAAGTGATCTGTGGCCTTATTGACCTTTCTTTAAACAAAAATCCACATATACATTGCATATTGACTAACTATTATTAACAGTAGAAAGAAGAGAGAAAAGGAACAAGAGCATTTTATTTTTTTCTACACTCTCTACTCCTTTTTCCTCATCATGCTTTAGGAATTTCTGGTTCTGAAGTACAAAAATGAACATACACAGAAAGAAAAATACATGATACTAATGAAAGAGTGTTTTTAGCCCAGAACCACAATGACACACTAACTTGATAAACTTGATATCAGCTATACTCTGACTCGGAGAATAGTAGAAGAATCAAGGAATTGAAAAGTAGTTTACTATAGTTTAGGTAAGATGGATGCAGTAATGTCACTGTTTATGACTTTTAAAAACTTACAGCACCTCAGCACCACCAAAGTGCCCAATGACCTCCACTACGGTCCTTATGTCACTCTAGTCCACATCTTCTTTCCCCCACTACATAGGAAGTTAGTTTTGTTATCAAAGATGGAGGGTTTGTTGCCGCTGTCTATCGTCTGTTCCCTTCTTTTGTTTCTAAGTATACCAAGGAATTTGAATGTAATGTGAAATGGGAGGAATATACAAAACATAATTGTATGGTATATACATTTGCTAGAAGATGAAAGGGGGTTAATTACAAATTACATAAAATATACAGCCTTATAAAAGTTTAAGTCTATTGAGCTTATGGTAGGTGAAATATAACCCTAGTGTATAATTGAAGATTCTAGCAAACTATTCTCAGCAGCTGCATCATGATATAATATTTATATATGTTAAGTATGAGAGTTTATAGCAAATCATGTAAATATAAAAGTTAATTTAAGCTTTCAAAGCTTTATTAGAACAAAGATAGTGAGGAGAGAGTGGAATTATTAATATCCCTTCTTTGCAAAATGAGGACTGTAATTCACTCCATTTTCAATGGAAGTTGAACTGTGCTGTTTGAAATTATGAAGGTGAGAATACTGATTTAATTATAAATCAATGTGAAGATTATCTTTCTAAGGAGGATTAATAAACTAGGATTCTTCACTTGTTTAAAATATTGCTCAGCTTGCATATGCTCAATTGATTATTTTATATAGGTGACATTTTGTTTATATTTCTTTATTTTGGAATTATTGCTCAAGTTTGGATGTGTTCAGGTTATACTGGGTGCTCGGAGGAACGTGCAGTGCCATGGACTAAACTGGGTCTCTTGTATTCACAGCACGTGCTCCAGCCTCTTGAGGTACCTTCCTTCTTGCCCCGTTCTCTCATTCTTGAGCTGTGTTTAATCAGTTTATTTGATCTCTTACATTACATCATTTCATCTTTTCTAAATAATTCTCTATATGTGACATTATTGTTTACTCTATGGAATATAGGCTTTTTAAAGTTTTATTTGCATTTTCAGAATCCTCTTGTTTGTTTTTGTTGGTTTGTGGCCACATCAGGCAGTGCTTAGCTCTTACTCCTTGCTCTGCACTCAGGGATAAATCCTGGCAGGTTCTGGGGGGACCATATGGAGTGCTGGAGATAGAACCCAGTTCAGCTGGGTATGAGGCAAATGCCCTACCCACTGCACAATCACTTTGGCCTCATTTTACTATTTTTACTTTACCTTTTTTAAAAAAAAATTTGGGGGTCACACCGGCGATACTCAGGGGTTACTCCTGGCTCTGCACTCAGGAATTACTAATGGTGGTGCTCAGGGGACCATATGGGATGCCGGGGATCGAACCCAGGCTGGCACAGGCTGGCCACGTGCAAGGCAAACGCCCTACCCGCTGGGCTATCGCTCCGGCCCCCTACTTTACATTTTCCCAGCTTAAATTGTCTTTCAAGATATTCATACAAGGTACTTATCAAAATGTTTAAAAGTTTATTATTTTTCTTCCTCTTTTAGCTTTGGCATTTTTTTTTCTGATTGCTTAGTTAGGCCTGTATTTTTTTCCACATTGCTTGTTTGCCTTAAATGTCTATTAGTAACTACTTGCCTTTGAAGACTGGAGAAATGGAAAGATAATTTTCCTAGAAACTCTGCATAGATGGGCAGAATTGATAATTTGCTTTATTGTAAACAGGTACAAAAATCAGATCTATGCTAGAGGGCTATAATCTTTAGATATTGCAGGTTTTTGTTTGTTTTGTTTATGTTTTTGGGTTTTGGTGTCTCACATGGGGTTACATTTGGCTCTGCACTAAGGTATTACTATTGGTGGTGCTGGGGGGACAATATGGCATGATGGGGATCGAACCTGGGTCAACCCCCTGCAAGGCTAATGCCCTACCTGCTGTAGTATCACTCAGGCCCCTGATACTGCATTTTCTTTATATTTTCTTTAGAGAAGGCCCCCTGAATTTTTTGTTGTTATTGTATTTTGTTTTAGCCTAATAATATTTTGTGGAACAAGAACTCATACAGAGACTTGAATTTAATCCCCCACTTATAAGTCATATTCACCTTTTAGCTCAGTTGTTATTCATCCACAGTCATTTTCTAAGGAATCAACTATAAGTGAGTTAAAACATCAGTTATCCTTTCCATAATAACGGCAGTAAACATCCTTTGGTAAAAGTAGCTGTCTCCCATACTGTTTCTAATGTTTTGAATATTTTCTCTAATTTTTTGAAGCCATCATCTTTAGATACCCTGTCTTCAACTTTAATTTGCAGTGAGTGGTCTAAATTGGATGTATTGACCAAGACTTGGTGTTTACTTATTATATTTTATCTAGCTTTCCTGCTGTCCTGGCCTGACTTTATACAACCAAATGAGCATGCAATACAGCTTAAATCTGTTCAATTTCTTAAGTATTTATATGGATATTTTAAATATTCTTTTTAAAGTTTTTATCATTTTTAATTGAGACCCTAGGATTCACTACTGTTAATTATATTTTTCACGAAGACAAAATTCCAACATCACACCCATCACCAGTATGTACATGACTCTCAACCAGCACACCGGGAACCCCTCTGCCTTACCCCTTCTCGCATGCAAACACAATTCTATAGACAAAAATCTGTTTCTGATTTCTTT
This sequence comes from Cryptotis parvus, assembly GCA_021461705.1. NCBI lineage: Eukaryota > Metazoa > Chordata > Mammalia > Eulipotyphla > Soricidae > Cryptotis > Cryptotis parvus. Next base: position 75,783 of record JAJIBD010002930.1, read on the forward strand.
GGCCATTTGTTGTTTCTTTACTACATATCTTTATATATGAAAAATATTTTATGAAAAAATTATGATCTAAGTGCTAGCACCTAAACACATATAATTGAATAAAGGTAGAATTCTGAAATTCTGCAGTAGTGTAAATCTAGTTAATAAATATTTTTTCAAAAATGTGTAGATTTTATAGTGTTATTTAAGAACTTAATAGTGAAATGGCTATATGTATAAATTTTGAATATAAAATTTAGTGCAAATAAAGGGAGGATTAAGAAAATTTAAAAGTAGAATTTAAATAACCTTAAAAGGTTGAAATATGTTTTATCCTAAGAAAGGGAATAATGGATTTATGGTAGAAAATTATAAATAAACATTAAACATATGCATTAATAAGTAAAATTTTTAAATAAAAATCTGCCTAAATGTAAAAAAATACCCTGAATAGGCGTAACACATTAACTATAAATGAAAAAGTAATACATTATTTTAAATAGTATAAAATTATCAGCTACATGGAATAAGCAGCTCTAGATGGCAATCGTAAGTGCCATAATTGAATGCCATTTTTGGTGATATATTACTGAAAGATTTTTTTTTAACATTCTTCTCTATTTTTTAAAAAAATTTATTATAAAATCATGAGCATACAATTATGCTCATGTTAATGTTTATAAGGTGTTAATGATAGGGGTTTCAGTCATACAGTTTTGCAGCACCCATCCCTCCACCAGTGCCCCATTCCCAACATCAATGTCTCCAACTTCTTCTTCTTCTTCTTCTTCTTCTTCTTCTTCTTCTTCTTCTTCTTCTTCTTCTTCTTCTTCTTCTTCTTCTTCTTCTTCTTCTTCTTCTTCTTCTTCTTCTTCTTCTTCTTCTTCTTCTTCTTCTTCTTCTTCTTTTCTTCTTCTTCTTCTTCTTCTTCTTCTTCTTCTTCTTCTTCTTCTTCTTCGCTCTTCTGCTTCTTCTGCTTCTTCTGCTTCTGCTTCTTCTTCTTCTTCTTCTTCTTCTGCTTCTGCTTTTTCTTTCTTTTCTTCTTCTGCTTCTGCTTCTTCTGCTTCTGCTTCTTCTGCTTCTGCTTCTGCTGCTTCTGTTTCTGCTGCTTCTGTTTCTGCTTCTCTGCTTCTGCTTCTTCTGCTTCACCTGCTTTTTCCTCTTCTTCCACTTCCTCGTGAAAGGGCTTCTGTTTCTTCTGTTTCTTCATCATCATCATCATCATCATCATCATCATCTTCTTCTTCTTCTTCTTCTTCTTCTCTTCCTCCGTCTTTGTCTTCTTTGTCTTCATCTTCTTGTGTTGTGAACTAATGGACTATCCATTACATATAAATGTGGGTTTGAGTTTTACTGCCTTTAGTATTCTGTCTCTGCCTTTGGCTTTCATCACACTGACTACAATGCGTCTTGGAGTGTTTCTATTCACTTGTCTTCTTGCTGGATATTTTGGGACTCCTGAATCTTAGCACCTACGTTCAACTCTAGGAAATTTTTATTTATGATTTTTAAGTAGTGGTTGTTCATTTACTTTCTGTTCCACAGGAACTCATGATTTGTATATTGTTTCTCTGGAGCTTATTCCATAATTCTGTAGTGTGCTTTACATTTCTTTTTTATATATTTACATCTTACATTTTTTTTAATTTTTTTTTATTTTTTACAATTACAAAGATATACAATTAAAAAGTTCATATTTGGGTTTTGGTCATACAGTGTAGCAGCACCCATCCCGCCACCAGTGCCCATCTCCCACCACCAACGTCCCCGGTTCCCTCCCCTCCCCCCCCAGCCCTCCTCCATGGCAGGTTCTTTATTTCTTTCCATTTCTCTATCTTTCTCTTTTCCTTCCTCTCCAGACTATGGATTACAGAACATACATTAAAGGGTTGTCATGTGTATCCTTTTGCCTCTATTTAATGCTCAGTTCTAGGTTGGCATTAGTACCCTCACAATTGTTAGCACACTGTTCCATTTTCTGTCTTACCTAGCCTCTGACTCCCACACGTTTGGGATAATTTCCACCTTTGACAGGACCTCCTGATGTATGTTTCACTTGACCTTGGATATTGGTATCATAATATGTACCTATATATTTATGTTATGCAGATAAATGCAGTCATTCTGTAACTGTCTCTCTCTCCTTCTGGCTAATTTCGCTCAACATAATCTTCTCCATGTCCATCCATTTGTAGGCAAATTTTATAACTTCATTTTTCCTAACAGCTTACATTTTAAATTGTTTTTCTTATTTGGTTTTTGGGCCATGCTCCACAGTTGCTCAAAGTTATCTCCTGGCTCTGTGCTCATATATTACTTCTAGTGGGGCTCAAAGGATCATATGCAGTGACCATGTACAATACAAACACCCTAGTACTGGCACTTAGACTTCTCTTGTTTTCTAGAAGTTACCTCCCTCTCATCTCATTTCAATATTTATTGTTAATTTCCTTACCTACTTTTATTCTTCTGCTTAGGACATCTATTGCAGGTTTTATTTCATCTACCATGATCTTTATTTATAGACCTCATTCCCATGATCTGATGGAATGGATTGTGGCTCTTTATGTTCCTGGAGCAAGCAGGTGCCCTTGGGCTCTACTGGCATGAGACAGGACATAAGGAGACGTTACTGGTGCCCGCTCAAGTAAATTGATGGTTAACAGGAAGACAGTGATACAGTGACAGTTCTTTATTTCTCTAACTACTGATTGTGGTTTCATCATTTCCATTCTCATAATTTTTCATGCTTTGTTTATTACATGCACTGGTTTTTTTTGAGTGTATCAAACATCCTTAAAGTGTTGTCGCTAAGCACTCAAGTCATTCTCTTAGAGTTTATAGTACTTGTTGAGCCTTCCATGATATTGTTGTACTTAGTGGATGTCTATGCATTGTGTTTTCTCACTCCTGTGGTGCTGAGGTAAATCTTTGTAATTATCCTACCTTCTCACTTGGAGGAGATTTGGCTCTGAGAGATTTGGCAATGCAAATTGTGTTGCTCTTTTCCTTTCCTGATGGTCTTTAACGAGTGAGAAGAGATGTAAGTGTAATCAGTGTGAGTTATAATGACTGGAGCTGTCATGTGGCAGTGTATGAAAATGTGTGGTGCATGGGATATGATTGTGTGAATGCTGAGATGCCAGAGGCTAGGTGTGGAAGCTCCTGGACCCAGCAGGGAGGGCAATCCTCTTCCAGTTTTAAAGAGTTCTTAGGGACCTTACCTGGAAGGATAGAGGAACTGATATGTGAAGAGGGTCTGAGATGTAGAGGTGGGCTGATGAGACTGGGTCTTTTTTATTACATAATAAAATGTCAAAAATTGTCTTTGAAAGAGAGCTCTACATGAAGAAAATGACTTATATAGCTTCCAGCTAATTTCACAACATATGGTCTCATTTTCTACTTTCGTCTATTAGCATAGCACTTAACAATGTTCTACAAAGATAGCAAAACGGATATACTACTAATAAAATCTGTCACTTGGATGTGGGGTTTCCCTGGCACAAGTTAGTAAAAACTTTGAGCTTCTTCAAGATATTTAGTTCTCAGTATTATTCTGCATTATAAAAGGAAGTGAATGCATTCTGATATAAACTTATCATATACATTAGGATTATACCAGTTCTTTAATACTTGTCGTGGATATTTTTCATGACTGTCAGTTGTAAAAAATTCTTAGAAGATAAAATCATATTCTGATATTATCTTGTGTTCTGAAACATAACTAAAATATATCAAAGTTTGGTAGAAGTAAAATCTTGTAAGAGTAGCCTCATTTTTGGATTGTTGGACTTTTGAGACTAAAACAATTGTAGAATTGGTAACGACAATTTGTGCAGTAATATTTGCAATTAAAATACTTACCAAAATAAACATCTATGTACATGGACATTAAAAATTAGAAATAAAATGGAAGAGAAAACATATGTGGTCTTTTGATTCATAAAGATCATAAATAATTTACTTGTAATAGAAAGTTAAGTAAAGTTAACTTAACTTATGTTTTACTTAACATAAGTAAGGTTAACTTAACTTATGTTAAGTAAAACATAATATTATTTGTTGTGTGCAACTAGAGACAGCATACCAAGACTTCACTAGAGGGAAGAAATATTCAAGGAAGTCCTTCCAGTGGAAATAATCTCTAGATGAACTCTAAATAAGGTAGATTTGTTAACCAGAACCAGGAATTAAAAAGAGCATGATGTGTTTTGAAAAGTAAAGGCATTTTGGAATTATGTAATATGAATATGAAGATGTTTTAATAGAGTAACAAAGTGCCTAAGGTGAATAACATTCCTTGGCTTAAACCATTAAATAGTATGATGAATTCAGGAAAATTCCCCAATGTGTGTTTACATGTACATCTGCAGGTATGTATGTAGATGTGTGATTAATACTCTGAATGATCTTAGTTTAGAGAATAGTTTATAAAGAACAGTGAAGAGAATTATGGAGACAGATGTCTATACATTTATTTGTGCAACAGATAAGAAAGTGACAGTAAGGGCAAAGAAAATTATATGTCTATATGTCATAGAATCTGTGCATTCTAATAATTCACTAAAATGATTGAATGAGGAAAAGAAAGAGGACTCGGGAAGCATTATACTTCTGGTTTGAACAACTAAGTGTTTATGATACTTTGTTAAAAATCATGTGGGATATATTGGATGTTTAAACATTTTTTTGAAACAACTATGAGAAATATTGAGATTGAAACTGGTATGAAACATCCAGATAGATGTGTGTAGGAGGCAGTTAAAAATGTTTTAAAAAGGATTTTACCTACCTACATAGGTTTGTAAAATTTCATGATAGCAAAGTAGTTCATATCATAATCAGAAATGGACTATATAATAAAAAAGAGAAAATATATCTAGTGAAGACTGAGCTCAATGTTGAGAGGTAGGGGACAAAGATGATCCTAAAATTATGAGAAAGAATAAGGAATGATGTCATAGAATGAGGAAAAGCAAGGCAGAGGAAGGGTGTATAAGAATGTGAGATGATAATGGCAAGTTCATATGATATAATGAAATATATCTATTATATTTACCTATAAGTTTATCTATTATTGCAAATTTTTAGTTATGATGAACTGAAGTTTCAGACATAGTGTATAGACATGTATATTTAGGTAGATTTGGAGAAAGTGAGGACTAGCATTCTTTGAAGCCCTCTGAGGAAAATGTAAACGAAATCAAATCATTCTTATAATTTGACTTTTTACTAAAATTTGGGGCATTCTCAGAAGAATATCAAGGACAGAAAAGTATATATGCATTAGATTTTACTATCTCTCTAAGTTTCCTGATTTTTTAGACTGAAATTCTATGATTCCATTATATTTTCTCTCTCTAGTATGGATGAGTATGATAAGTCTTTGCCATTGAATTCTGCTATCAAATCTCTGCAGTATTGTTCGACATGAAATGAATAGTCAGTCTCATTTCTTTACATGAGTTTCGGTTCAGTTATATAACATTGAGCATATACACAAAACTACAAAAAGGCAAATATTCTTCATCTTGAATAAAGGTAAAATAATTTACATCTTAAATATATGATCAATGATCTTTAAACACTTTTTACTAGAAAACATACAGATGCTTTAAGAACATAATAAAATTGAAATGTATAAATATACATATGATATTTTTAAATGTATAAATTTAACTTAGTATCATAAGGCAATGTCACTCCAATTTAAAAAAAAATAAAATGTAGTTTCTTACTGTAAATTCCTGGCTACCTCCCAAAAGAGGACCTACTTTACAGAATTTTTTCTCACTTTGAAATATGCATTTTAGAAGAGTCATATTCACTTTGGGGCACCAGTTAATTTCAGTTGATCTTAGAGTGACTTACATTATTTAAATTGTTTTGGGGTATATTTTTATCTTTTGACTGTCAATAGCTGGGGTCCCTGAGGAGCTCTTGATCAAAACCTACTATTTAATGGTTTAACCCAGGGAATGTTATTCACCAGACATTCCATATAGCAGAACATCTTTGTTCTGTTACCAGACATCACAGTAACAACTGTATCAAGAAACTCTAAACTACAAAGTAGCTCATTGTTTTGTGCTCAACTCTAAAGAGCTTGGGGTTGTGTTAAGAACTCTATCCCTCTTATCCCTGAAAGATGAGAGTAAGCAGCTTCTCAATACAAGGTCTCATGAACGTCTCCTTTTGTAATCTATTATCCAGAATAAAAATCTTTGCTTAAAACAATATTTTCATATTTTTCTTACTAATTTCGACCCAAGGATAGAACTAAATCCACCTGGTTGATCTGTAACCCTTTTCGATGTATATCAGTCTGAATTTCTCTGATCTTTTTTTTTTCATACTAGAGACCACCATCAGCTGTCATTCTTGATTCTAGTCTTGTAAATCTTTAGTTCACACAAAGGATTATAGCCCATACTTTGAAAGAAGTGCTTCATCCTAATTAGTTCCACAGGTGCCTTTCTTCTAAAGCGGAAATAGTTTCCACATTGTCTCCAGAAGAATGTTTTTGGCTCATTATTCCTTTGATAAATGAACTCATTGCAGACCTGGGGTTTTCCTGAAGGTCTCTGCGATGCACAAAAAATGTTGTGCCATAAGTTTTGATCCACAATTGCCCTAATTTCCTCAATTTATCCAACATGTTATCCAGATCTGTAGTCCCAAATCTCCAATGAACTCCATTGTTGCTTCCTTGTTGATTTTATGTAGTTGTTTCCCCTCAAGTTGCTACTAAACATAAGTTTTTCTCTTCATGCTAGGTATTATGTGTCAGATTTTATAGAATTAGATTGTTTATGGTCTTGGTATGAGAATAAGGTACTCAGAGACAATGGATTTGAATTCTTCCCAGGCTATCAATAATCAAAAGTTGTTAGTACTCTCTTGAGGTCCATATAAAATGAAGGTTGTCTGATTACAATTCGGACCAGCAAAAAGGAGTGTGGTTTTTGTAGCAGAAAGCAGAAACAGAAGTCTTGGTGAGAAGACCAGATGTCTCCTTCAAATGCTTTGTAAAAACAAAGCTTGAACATGTTTTAATTTTTTTCCTAAGTACTGTCCTAGAGTAGCGATAAATTGTTTTATCGCCTACTTTTATTCATTTTCTCCATCAATTTACTGTTTCTCCAATGCTTAGAAAATCATAAAAAGGTTTTTGATGCTGTCTTATTTCTTTGTTACAAGTCAATTCCCATTATGAAACAAAATATCTTTGGCTTTTCACTTGATTTATGTGTCCCATTGTTACTGGGTGATAAGGAGACTCCACTGCACAACTTGTCAAAGATGGGGGCTATAAATCTGCCCTGCCACTATGAATTAACTTCTGATCAACGTGTCAAAGCAATTTATACTTTTCAAGAGTTAAAGAACTGTGATTTACAGAAGCTATTGACAGTCAATTCTTAAGCATACAATATTTCAACATCAATCCCTTTAGCAGTATATGGTTCTCTCCATTAGTGCTCCCATGCTTATGAGAAAATACACATTGTTTTTTAATTAATAACTATTATATAACGAACATAAAAATGTAAGTGTAAATATGTATGTCAAATACATAGATTTTACATATGTCTTAGATGAAATTCTGATTAAATTATTATTTAATATATGCAATGCTTTCCAGTATATTCAATTCTCATTTATTATTATATAGTATTGTAAATGTTTCCTTTAAAAGTAAGTGCTCGGGGCCGGAGCAATAGCCCAGCGGGTAGGGGCGTTTGCCTTACCGCGGCCGGCCTGTGCCGGCCCGGGTTCGATCCCGGCGTCCCATATGGTCCCCAGCGCACCGCCAGGAGTAATTCCTGAGTGCAGAGCCAGGAGTAACCCCTGAGCATTGCCGGAGTGTGACCCAAAAAGCAAAAAAAAAAAAAAAAAAAGTAAGTGCTCACATCCCAGCTTTATTTAACTCTGTAGTCTGTAATTGAAAAAATGTTTCTATATTTCATTCCCATAACAATTATTTTATTTCAGAGAAAATATGGGATAAATATTTTTGTGCAATGGGAAATACTTTATCTACTCAGAATTTGTTAGATTCCACATTTTATGAGTGAACAAACACCCTCCCAATGATTGTGAATGAAATACTTATCAACTATCCATCCCCCTTTCAGAGAACTAGATAGTAAATAGTAAATCCAAATTAACGATGTGAATAAAAGAGTATGATACATGTTCTTTGCATTTTTAAATATCTGCTTCCTAAATAAATGAAAGTGTGAGTCTTTGAGTATTATTCCAATGTATTATGTACTCTAAATCCTCTAGCAAAAAAAAAACCTCAAAAATATTTTTAGACTTTTGTTTAGTAAGAAGCAAATTGATTATATAACTTTGACTATCTATATCTATTTTAATATACTTTTAGGAGGTCACATGAATTTCCCCTAATTTCCTGTGTTGATAAAAATTTACCTCTTATTTTATACTAAACTTTTCCTTCTCTCTGAATGAAAACAATGTTCCTTCTTTTTTATTAAAGAATTTATAGTAAGGATGCTAAATCATGCAATGCTTGTAAAAATTGTTTGAAAAAATTTATATGAGGCTTAAGTTACTGGTGGAAGATCATAGTGCACCAATATCAAACAAATTTAGTCAACTGACTACATTAACCCTTAGGATGGAGAGTAAAACCAATCACTGAAAATTCTGTTTCCACGTCCTCTGCCTTGAAGTAAGCCAGCATTGTTCACTCTATTATACAAGTCAGTCACATAGTCTAAAAACTAACCTTTCTCAGTAGGCCTTTATGGGTGACATAACCTTATCTTTTTACTTCAATAATAAATTCCACAGGTCACTGCCAGATGATGATTTTCAAAATGCAGAAGGTGATGAGGAGATTATGAGGTTCTGTATCACTTGAGTTAAATTCTAAAAGCTAGAAAGATGCCCTGGATTCCATTGTTGGTTCTGTCAAGGTGTGATTTTTTTTTTAATATTTCAATGAAATCTATTCCTGCTGCTTCTCCTGATTGTCGGAAATTTTCACTGAGGAATTATTTTAGATTTGTTTCCAATTGAATCATGATGAGACTTTTATTTAATCAATACAAAGAATTTATAAGCATGTATATATTTAGAGCAAATATCAGCACACATTCTGAATTTTTGCCATATTTTGATAAATAACATGTTGAAGCAGAAATGATGGTCGGGAAGGATTTCTGTTATGATTCCTCTGTCATTCTCCATAAAGGACTAAAGTTCAGGGAAATTAGGAAAGTAGAAAAGAGAACCTAAGCAGGTTCATAAATAAGAATTATGTATTAGGTGTAAGTTATCTTAAAAAACTTATCACAAAATTTGAAACTGCCCTGGATGTCATTATAGACACATCAGGCACTTCGTATCAATTATATTTCCTAAGCAGCTGAAAATAATAAACTTTCTAAAATTGTGAAAGCATTTGAAGATTTATGAACTATATTTGTAACTTAAAATGTTAGATTACTCGGTATTATGAGGTGCTACTAATGTTACCATGTGAAGTTATTTTATTAACATAGACTTTACTGGTAGGCCAGACAGAAAACAATAGAACAAAAATGCTAACACTGTCATGAAACACTTAACATTGAAAAGTCCTGATTAATTAAAACCTACAACAGATTAATGCTGTATATACTATAAAATATTTTCTTTAAATTTCCTGTTAAATTTCCAAATCAATCCTTCTTTCATAAGACATCTTTTCTGTCATCTAAAACATTTGTGTAGATCTAATCATTCTATCCAATTTCTGGACTGTGATATTTTATTCTGAAGTGTAGATTTTGAGTCTTTTTAATCACCTCTACTTTTGTGTTACCATCATCTGTAACTTTGACAGGGAGAGACATTACCAATTGATTTGGAAAAGAATTGTGTACAGGAGGTGTTTGATGACTATAGGAAGAGAAGGGATATGCACTGGTATATAATTTCAGATTGTTGGGGCCGGAGCGATAGCCCAGCGAGTAGGGCGTTTGATTTGCGCGGCAGACCTGTGCCGGCCCGGGTTCGATCCCAGGCATCCCATATGGTCCCCTGAGCACCACCAGGAGTGATTCCTGAGTGCAGAGCCAGGAGTAACCCCTGAGCATTGCCGGGTGTGACCCAAAAAGCAAAAAATAATAATAATAATAATAATAATAATAATTTCAGATTGTTATCAAAAGTTATGAAAGGAGAAGTAAGAAGAATTGAAATTAAGGATCATTAAATCTTTTAAAATCAAACATAAGAGCTATTTCGAGAAAAACTTTAAACACAGGAGCTGTTTTTCTGATGTCTGTATTATGAATTCATTAAAGCAGCTTCATACTCTCTTTGGTCCCTGTGAGATTCAAATAGCTTAAAAAGCTAGACCAATCATTGTGTTTTGTGTGTGTGTGTGTTAAAGTATTGGATGTAACATAGATTTTTTTAATGATCTCTGATCCTGAGAAGGCATCTGTTTATGCCCTGAGAATATTTCACATTTTAAAAGATTCTTTTGTCTTTTATTCATCAATATGAACTAAACATCCAGGCTTTCATTGTGATCCTGAATCCATAATTATTTGTGCTGCTCATATGTTCCCAACCAATCTACCTCACACTTACAAAATGTTTCTTAATATATAATTGTACCAATTATACTTAAATTTTCAGAGTTTCATAAGCATAAACCGTTGTAGTGTTTTGCATTGAAAATAATAATTCAATAATTAGAAGCAGTTGTTATTGCTACTGTTCAATGAAAGTTCTGCTTATGGTTACTAGGCACCTATTAATAAATTTGTAGAAAGCTAAGTAAAATAAATGTATTCAATATGACAGAATAATCCATAAGACTTCCATGAGATGATAACTGTTAAGTAATGTCTCTTTCTTTCTTAAGAGAAAATTGCTTATTCTGAATGGAAAGAGACTCACTTTGGAGAATTCATTGTGTGCCACATGAGAAAAATTTTGTGTTATTCATGTCTGCTACCTAGAGAATAAATTCCTTTTCACCTTGATAAAATATGCAGATGGGAAATGTGAGAGATGGACAGAGGGAGGAAAGATAATCAAGCTATGGGAATAAGAATCAATTAGTATACTATCAGAAAAGTTATGGTGCTTTTAATTACAGCACAGGTTTTGAGCAATTATTGGACACTCAAATAATCCAAGATAATTAGACTCAATATTTTTCCCAGCTCAGAGCATCTATATATCAAATGATAATGGTTAGCAGTGGAGAATTAATGCAGTAATGCTCTCTAAAATTATCTGCAGAATTAAGGTTCTTGAATTAAATACCATCACTTATTTAAATATGTGTTCTAATGTTAGTGTTTTGCCTTAATTTTATGTTTATGTACAATAAAATAGTAGACTTTATTTTGGAACATGGAGTATAAATAGCAAGTTTGATTTAGATTGTTACTCAGAATATGATCTTTAGCCCAATACCATCATAACCAAGCTATAGAATTGTTAATCAGGTTTTCTTTTAATAAAATTATGCCTAATTCATTGTGGATTGAAGTTTGAGAGACATCATGTGTCTTAATAATATCTACTTGGCACAGAACTGACTTTGTCCGTTTCTGACTTTGGTGGTCCTTATTCCCTCAAATTATAAATATTTGGAGTATTAGTCACCAAATCCAATGGCCAAAGTGATGAAAATCACTATGATAAAGTAGTATATATAGAAACATTTAGATTAAAAGAGAACTAAGTGCATACTGATACGTATGAAAATGAACTTTGGATTATGAAGAGGCTCTACTTGAAAAAGAATTGAAATTATTGCACATAGAGAGATTCGTTGGGATTATCAAGTAAGACTAACAGAAGAGTTTTTGTGGCCAGATAATTGAATTGTGCCTTAGGGCAGTGCATTGCCTCACAACTTATATTTATCTCCCTTTCACATGAGAAAGTTACCCAGTTACTTGACAAGGGCACCGATGACAGCTTCCTGGTAAGAAGCTTGATATGAAAGACTAGCAAATTGACCTTGTTTGTGACATTCAATTCTGAAATTCTGGAACTTGTCCACTCAGGTACAAAAAAATCCTTTGAATAATTGGAAATATGTGACAAGTGAAAAGAGAACTGTTTGAATGAGAATAAGTAGTGGTTAGGTCTAACAACTAATAAGAATAATCAGCTGCACTGCCTGTGCAGCTTTAAGAGGCAAATTACATGTTTAACAAAGCTGACTAACAGAGGTGTTCTTAGCTATTATGTGAGGACTTGGAAATCATTCTTTGAGCCCTCTGCTGGCTGAAACCAAGGACAGCTAAGAGTTTTAGATAGGATAGGAGGTTAAAGATCCCCTTTCCCCCCCCTACATCCGGAGGAAAGGGGATCTTTAACCTCCTATCCTATCTAAAAAGGAATTATTTTTGTACACAAACATGTGAGAAATAACATGCAAGTAAATATTATTGGCAACACACTGTTTATCTAAATTCATGGTACCAAGGGGATATATTCTGGACCTCACAATTTTGCAATATATGTGTTCTATCACTGAACCATGTATCTGATCCTGGAAGTTTATCTTTGATTATCTTTGAAATAGAAAATGTCTCAATTGCTACTATATGGTAACATTAGCAAATAACTTCTCTTTCTGATAACCAATTAACTTTATTTTCAAAAAGTGAACTGAAATGTATAATTCTTTAAATTGTGAAAATGACTTCGTAACTTTTTTTTCAAGTTAAATATGGAAGATAATTCAAAATTACTATAGAGGAGAAATAAAACTGTCAGAAGACATCTCCTTGTTGTTCTGCCACACTCAGAAGTGCTCAGGGGTGATGCCTGGCTCTGCTGTCAGGAATCACTCTTGGCTAGGGACCATATGGGGTCTGAGGATCTAACATGGGTTGACCTCACATAAGGAAAGCTCCATACCTGCTATACTATCACTCCAGACCCAAACTACTCCTTTGGTTCAATATGTTTAGAAAAGCTTTCTGTAAGAATGAATCAACAATGAATTTTAGCTCCCTCGTAGGATGTGGCCATGATTTTGAGAGACTAGCACATGAGAAAAAATATTCCAGTGTGGACTATTTTTGTTATTCCTAAAGTTTATAGTGATATTTCCCCCAAGCTTCAAATTGTGCATCTACAGGAACTAAAGTATCAATTTCTGCACTGTTATTGATTCTGATAATGGACATTTACATTGTTTAAAGTAGTTGTCTTCTATCATAAAATTGCTATTCATTTTTAAATGATTTTTAAACCTTTTGGGTAGGCTGCTGGGATGATGGCTTAAAGGTCTGGAGTTTGCATGCAGTAACCCTGAGTTTCATTCCTGGCACCAAAAGAACCCCTGAGCATCATGCCTGATGTGATCCCTGAATATTTTCAGATGTTGCTCGAACACAGAGCAGAACATGCAGAAATATATTTTTATTTAGGGGGAAGCTTTCTAACCATGCCCAGTGGAGCGTTGTAGCTATTGCTTATTCAATTCTGGGGTTTCTACTAGTAGTTCTAGGGGGTTCCATGTTGTACCAAGGACCTAACTGTAGTGAACCACATGTAAGACAAGTACCCTAACTCCTGTACTATTTCTCTAATGATTAAAAAAAAATGAAGGTTTCTTTGGCTTGAGTAATAAGGATAGAGTAGTGACTGAATAAATGTGTAGGTTTTAAAACTTTCAAATAAGTTTATAATAGTTGAACCTTTGTATATCTCCACAAACAATCATGAGTGTTCCAATATGTGCACTCTTGTCAATATTTTGTATTTTTGTCTCTGTAATTGTAGGCACTCTAGTGGGTGTGGAATTTTATTTCATTATTATTTTCATGTAGATCACTCTAATGACCACTCACGTTGAATAGTTTTTTTGTTTTCTAATTGGTTCTTACAAATCGTACTTAATGAATAGCCTGTCAAAATATCAGGTCATTTTCAAGTACAGTATTTAACTGTCATTTTAGTTCATCCTTTTTGTTTGTTTGTTTATTTGTTTGTTTAAGCCACACCTGGAGGTACTTAGGGATTTCTCCTGGTTCCATGCTCAGAGTTCACTCTTGGCAGGCCTAAAGAACCATATGAGATTCAGAGATCACATGTAGGTTGACTGTGTAAAGGAAAGCACCTGCCCCATTGTATTATCTCTCCATCTCCAGTTCCTGTTGTTGAGTTCTTTTTTTTAAATTTTTTTGGGAGAGTCACACCCGGCAATGCTCAGGGGTTTCTCCTAGCTCTGCACTCAGGAATTACTCCTGGCGGTGCTCAGGGGACCATATGGGATGCCGGGATTGAACCCGGACCGGCACAGGCTGGCTGCGTGCAAGGCAAACGCCCTACTCGCTGGGCTATCACACCAGCCCCATGTTGTTGAGTTCTTAAATAAACTGGATATAACTATTTTACTGATAAAGAAAAGCACTCATTTATGTAAGTTTATTGATACATGTGCATACATATGACTAGGTATTTGAATCTTTAATAAATTATACTGTATATTTATTTTATAAATAAAGACTGTTTATTAAATAAAGACAAGACTGTTTATTTATTTGAGGGCAGTGCTTGAGTACAGCAGTGCCAGGGACTAGCGTGGCTGCAAATAGCAGTGCTTGAGCACTCTGCGGTGTTTGTCTCAAACGTATAGGCATGGCTCTGCTACTTAAACCACGTCTTTTTGAATATTGTTTTTGTTTTGTTTTTTGGATCACACCCTACAATACTCAGGGCTTCTGATGACTGCATTTTTTCCTTGGAAGTCGGTCATACTTCCTTACCTTTTCATGTCTCGTCCTATCATTTTTATTATATAATGAGCACTATTTATAGCAGATAAGTGAATAGTAGAATATCATTTTTAACTTTTATGAGGTTATTTTCAGATACTTAAGCTCATTTTTTTTGGCCTTTCGGCATTCTTCAGCATCTTTGTTAGTTAAGCTATTAGTTACACTCATGTTTATTTAGATTGAATTCACCTGTGATTAAATGTACTATTATCTATGCTGCCTTGATGTTTTGGATCTTATGGCATTGGAAGAGTGTTCCAGTAGAGCATTGAGATGAGTCTCCAGATATTTTGATTTATTATTAAGTTTATCCTCGGCAAAGTCCTAGATTCTAAGATGTTATAAATATTGTATTATATCTTAAGACTTTTCTGCTATTTTCTTGAAAATATCTCAAGACTCCACTGCTATTTTTTTGGGAAGATTCAGAATGGAAGTATTGTCAGCCTAAATAGTTTGAGTTTTGTGTTTATTTGGTTTGGGGACTCACTCTGCTATGGTCAAGAACTCTCTGCTCAGGAGTTGTGACCTGTGGTGCTTAAGGGAATATGTGATGCTTGGGATGGACCCGGGCCTTCCTTATGCAAAGTTGTACTCAGCCTGGTGAGCTGGCTTCCTGAACACCAAATAACGTTTTAAAATTTAATATTTTGCTTTTCATTTTAAGTCCATATACAGTGACTTGCATGGTTTTCTAAGGCATCACTTAGTTGCCTTGATCCAAAAAACCCTTTATATTCAGACCAACTAAACCTAGGTTGAAGCAGCTGTTCTCAGGACCCATCAATTCTTGTGTTTGTTCTTGTCTAAAATTTAGTTCTTCAAGGTTTCCTTACATGCATCATGCCTTACTAACTACACACGTGTTATGTTGTTTGTTTTAAAATATTATTCTATTGTTCCCCCTTATTATCATGCTCATGCATGGTAAACATTCAAATTGAAAGTAGGGAAACATTGTTAACTCTTCTATTTTTATTTGTAAGTTATTCACTTGTTGGTTGAATTTAGTGAATAATAATTTTACTGGTAATTATCAGTGAATTATAATAACAATAATTTACTGATAATAATAATTATCAGTGAATAATAATTTTTTTACTGGTCAAACACATTATTTTAGGTTAGTGCTGATATTTCGGGAGAACACTGAATTTTGAAGTAGAGTTTTAGGTATAGCACATGAAGACTACAGAGGATTGTAGAACTTGCAGAAAGTTTAAGTTAGTTATGCTTATTGCATGGTAAAGAGGCAAAAATGGAAGTGGTAAAATTACTCAAAAGCCATAAAATAAATTTAAAGTCTGCTTTCATGCCAGCGGCTTTCATACTGGGCAGTCAGACACACATGCTTTCCGTGTGCTCAGGTACCCCACTGAGTTCTGCACACCACTTCATCCCCCTTTCTACTCAGCACTGTTGTAGCCCTTGAATACTTCTAGTGTTCCCTACATTCCTCCAGAACTTCTGGCTGGAGCATCGCAGCACTATTGATCTGAGTATTGATCCATAAAGCCAGGTTAACTGAGTATCAATGAGAAAGGCTCCAACAGCCCCCTGAGAAATTCCTGAAGGCTCTCAAATATTTGTATATTCATGTATATATACAAAATATATGCATATATGTATGTATTTGTATATATATAGTATATATACACATGCATACAAAGGACTTTTATTTTTAATACTTTCATAAGGGAAATTTATATAGCTCTGTTTATCTTTGCATTAGTAATAAAAATGAAATATGTTGAAAATCCATGCTCATGTACTGCTATGTGTTAAAGGAAAAGAGCTTTATTCAATGAGATTTATTTTTTGTTTGTTTCTTAGTCTTCTGTTAAAGAGAGGCATGGGTCTTTCCTGTCAAGAATAGTAGTGCTACACAACTAACCTGGCTACAATTCCTGGTATCCCATATGACCCCAAGTACTCCCAGGAGTGACCCCTAAGTACAGAACAGGAATAACTCATGAACATCACCCTGCGTGGCCCCAAAACCAACAAATATAAAGAAATGGCAGGGCCAGAGAGATCGTACAGTGGGTGTGATGCTTGCTTTGCAGACTGTTGACCCCAGTTTGATTCCCAGCACCCAATATGGTCACTAGGCACTGCCAGGAGTTATTGCTGAGCATGGAACCTGGAACATGTGCCTAAGATCCAATGGTGTGGTTTCTCGTCCCTTAAGGAACCTAAGACTAGCCCACAGCATCTGGGACCGAATGAGTTCTACCCTTTGGGTGTAGATTTCAGACTGCATTAAAGTCTTTATTAATATGAGGGAAGCTGTAGATGGCCTTGTTTACTCTCAATTTAGGTAGTCTATTCTAGATAGACTGTTATTAAGTTCATTTTAAATTATTTATTTTATGCCATTTTCCACATCTGTACTTCCCTCTCATCAGAACTCCAACCAGCATACGAGCCTATCACAGCCCAAATCATTGACACCCACCCTAGGCAGTCTTTTTCAAGTCTGGCCCAGGTATGCTGATCCAGAGACTCACAGACATGGGGCAGAGCTGCTACGGTTCTCCCTGGCCCAGCCGCTCACGAGATGCCCAGGAGGAATGGCGGGTTCTAGCCCTGGCCCGCCACCCCAGTAGAGCCTTGCAAGAAGCCAGACGACCCCCACTCCATGAGGGCCGCCATTTTCCACATCTGGACTTCCCTCTTATCAGAACTCCACCCAGCAAACTAACCCATCACAACCTGGCATGCAGTCATCAATTAGTGCTGTATTTAAAGGTGACTACAAGAGTATGCCACCTGCATGGCAAGCCTGGCAGGCTACCCATGTCGTATTTGATATGCCAAATATCAGAAATGATTATAGACCTCATTCTAATGACCTAGTATAATGGTTTGAGGCTCTCTATGTTCCTGGATCAAGCAGATGCCTTTGGACTCTACTAGCATGAGACAGGACATATGGAGATATTACTGGTGCCCCGCGAGCAAATCGATGATGAACGGGAAGACAATGAAGGCAGTGATTTTGGTTTTGGTGCCAAACCCAGAGATACCCAGGGCTTACTTCTGGATCTGTGCTCAAGGATCATTCCTGTCACTCCTGGAGGGACTTGGGTCCATATGGGGCACCGTGGATTGAATTCAGAGAAGCTACATGCTAGAAAGAGCCCCATCTTCTGTACTCTCACACTAGGTCCTTCGTTTAAAATAAATTAATTTATTGTCACTGCACCCGCCCGCTGCTTCTATCACTCCCTCCCCATCCCTCAAGTGCTGGGGACTGAAAGCAACTTCTTGTGTTTGGGGACGGCTATGGTGTGGTAGAATCTAGCAGATTCATAGCATGTTTTTTTTTTTTTTTTTTTTGCCTTTTTGGGTCATGCCTGGTATCCCATATGACCCCAGTACTCCCAGGAGTGACTCCTAAGTACAGAACAGGAGTAACTCGTGAACATCACCCTGCGTGGCCCCAAAACCAACAAATATAAAGAAATGGCAGGGCCAGAGAGATCGTACAGTGGTTGTGATGCTTGCTTTGCAGACTGTTGACCCCAGTTTGATTCCCAGCACCCAATATGGTCACTAGGCACTGCCAGGAGTTATTGCTGAGCATGGAACCTGGAACATGTGCCTAAGATCAATGATGTGGCTCCTCGTCCCTTAAGGAACCTAAGACTAGCCCACAGCATCTAGTAAATAAGGTCCTCACAAACCTTATTTTGTGGTTGGAGGGTGGGCACAACCGGTGATGCTCGGGAATTACACCTCATTGTCCTCAGGGGGTTCTTCTGGAAGTTCTTGAAGGTCATACGGGGTTCTAGGGACCTAACCTAGGCCAGCTGTATGCATGGCAAGAATTCTACACACGGTATTATCACTTTGGTACCTGAGTTCCAGAATTTATACTGAATTGTGTTGGTTAGCTGGCACATAAGAAATCCTCTTATTGTTATAAACAGAATCAGATTTTAAAGTTTTTATTGTAATCTACCTTTACTTATTTCAATGATCTATTATTTTGGACTTTCATATCTTTCATCCAGTTTTACTAGGGTTATATCTTATGCAAAGATGTGAAAACTAAGGCAGTCAAAAATTATTATTCATTCAATTAATATGTATTAACCACTTCTATTTTCTTAATGCTGAGGATAAAGGATAAGCAATATGTCCTGACTCTATGTAGTTTATTCTCTAGAAGAAGTTGGGGTAAAGTTTCAGTGGAGGGAATTATAAGGTCAACATTCTGCCAATGGGATTGATGAAAATGAGAGATCCACAGAGTAAAGGCAACACATTTAACAAGTGTTGGAACGCACTTGTTAAATGGATTGTCTGAGTGAGAAGAAGCAACACAGGCATCCAGGCATAAAATATAAGAAAGTCAGAACCTGCAAATCTCTTGCATAGGATGAAATAGTTACCTTATAGACAGGAGATCTCCTGAGTAGACTGAAAGAGCTACCTTATATATGGGGGGTGGAGATAGGCTATAAAAGTAAATGTGAATGCAAGAGCATGTGTTTTTTGGTGGGAAGCTAGGGAGTGGCCAAAAAGAGATTACCTGCAAGTGATTTGGATTTTGAAGCTAAAAACACAAACAGTGCTAAATCTGAGCACCTATACATCTGATTTCCAACTCATTCTACTTCACAGAAGCCAGGAAAATAGGTCAAGTATGTTGCTAAAGCTTCTGACTTCTTATAACAATTATGATGGGCCCAGGGGACAGTAGTAGTGAATGATGATCAGAGAAACATAGGAATTTCCTTCTGAGAGAGAGGGCTATTACATTGCATAGGGAAGTGGAAAGAAGTTTTATGGTTATCTGTCACCAGAGAGGAAGCTTGAGCAATTCCAGAAATAGGATTTTAAGACAAGGATTCTAGATTCCTTGTTGGATATATCACCATATAAAGACATACCCATTTACACTACTACCAAAATGATTTGACAGGACTATCCTGACAAATCTGACAGTTTTAATTTCAAAAAATTAATTGACATGGAGATGGAGCAGATATTTCAATGGGATTTTTATTAAGGATATAGATGTATATATATTATATCTTATATATATATGTATATATAAGAATTTCCTTGTAATGAAGCGAGTTATACAAATTAAAGCTGCTGTTTTTTGGTTTACTCCGAACATAGGGAATTAAGCCGATTTTTATGTTAATTGTGAAAAAAAATAATCCTTCACAATATTCATCCTCTTCAAAATCAAAGCAAACAAAGTTATTTCTAAAGAAAACCATGCTTAGAGTAATGGGATTATATAAAGAATTATCTGCAAGAGTGAGATGTAATGGAATTATGTGAACCTGCAGTGATTAGCATTGAGAATGACCACTTGTCAGTTAGTTATCACCCAACAGAATTTTATTATTTCAAATTAGTCTAATGAGAGGTTAAAATATACATAGCATATGTGGTTTTTAAATGGCTAATACATTTGCATATTTCCTGTTTCTTAATTTTAATGGAAATAGCTTTGAGTAGAAATTGGAGCTACAAATAATAGCATACTTTCTAGCTGAAAATGCTTAAGCTATGAGATATTTTTCTTGATCTTCATTATCTTCAACATTAATGGCAATCTGACTACTGGTTAATTAAATAATAGTTCATTGAGTATGTTTAGATTCACATATATTTAACTTAACTATATGTAAATAAAAATAATTTAGGAATTAATGCTTGCAACATTGTTTTGTGACAGCATTTATGAAATTTTTTAATCTTGAAAAAATTAACTTAAAAATATGTCTGCCCCATTCATAAATTTTTTAAAAGTCTGTTTTATTTTACGTTTTAAAACACATTAACTCCTACATACCTTACATACTTGACGTTTTCATGCACTTTTCAACCATCTCCATTACAAACAGCCAACAAAAGATTGAACATTTTCTTTTCTGGGTTCTGTTAATCTTTTTGCGTAAGCGGTTATTACATAGATTGATACTTCTTTAATTATTTTTGTGACTACTTCTCAGAATGATATTTTTCAGCTTTTTCTTGTTTTTCAGGCTAATCCTGGCAGTATTAAAGGCCGAATTCTGGTACAATGCTCAGGAATCACTCCTGGCTGTGTTTGGTGGATCATATGTGGTGCCAGGGGTTGGCTGCGTGTAAGGCAAGTGCCTAAATCTCTGTGTTAAGTCTCTGCTGCAGAGTTCAGCTTCTTTTATTTTATTTTATTTTATTTTATTTTATTTTATTTTATTTTATTTTTTTTTGCTTTTTGGGTCACACCTGGCAATGCTCAGGGGTTACTCCTGGCTCTGTATTCAGGAATTACTCCTGGCTCTACACTCAGGAATTACTCCTGGCTTTGCACTCAGGAATTACTCCTGGCAGTGCTCAGGGGACCATATGGGATGCCAGAGACGGAACCCGGGTCAGCTGCATGCAAGGCAAACACCCTACCTGCTGTGCTATCGCTCGGCCCCGAGTTCAGCTTCTCATGTTGCTTATTTCTTCATTTTGCTTTTTGGGCCACACCCAGAAGTGCACAGGGTTTACTCCTGGATCATTGCAAAGGAATCTCTCAGATGGGAGAATACTCGGAGCTCTAGGGTTGAAACTTATATCAGCTGTGTGCAAGCCTCACTGCTGTGTTATTGCTCTGGCTCTGATACCTGCTACTTAAATGTGTCGTAACATTTTTTGTACTGAGTATATATGTTTTTCTTTTTAAAAACTATTTCATTTTATTAAAGGGCCATGATTTACAGAGTGGAAGTGTTGGCCTAATGCTGTCTCTAGATATTCTGTATCCTTTTTGTTGTTTGTTTGTTTTTGCTTTGGGAAACGCCCAACTTTTCTCAAAGCGGCTTTGTATTCAGTGATCACTTCTATCCAACTCAAGGAGAACATAGGGCACTGATGATTAGATCTCGGTCAACTGCTTGCAATGCAAACACATTATCCACTCAACAATACCTTTGATCCCTCTGATTCAGTTCTTCCATGGAAAGTAAACCTAGTTGAATTGTATTTAACCTCGCCGCTTTTGAGGGATTCTCGTGGGTTACCAGACTGAGAACTACCAGTACTGTTATTAATTCAAAAGAGAAGTGATTTAATGAGTGCCATTTTGTAAATAGATTACTTGGGTGCCACTATGATGAATGATTTCAAAGAAAATTAGATGCAGATAACAGAGGACAGTGAGCAGACTGATACATTTTGCAGGCATAGACCTTTTGACAAAAGTCAATGTCAGGAGTCCAACTTGCAATTCCTGAATAAGATTTTTGTTATTACCAGTTGATCTGCGATCAGTCTCTTTCATCTTAATTGCCTTTACCAGCTGTCAGAGTCTACCAATGTTGATCGGCAGATAGCTCCAAGGTCTAGTTAGCATATTATTTGCATGTAGGAGAACCAGGTCAAGAGAGAGAGAGAGAGAGAGAGAGAGAGAGAGAGAGAGAGAGAGAGAGAGAGAGAGAGAGAGAGAGAGCCAGGTTGATCCTGGGCACAGTGTGGTTCCCTGAGCCCACTTGGCTGTGGCCTCAAATCCAGAAAATGGACAATAAAAAAGCAAGGACTCTGCTAATAATCTCTGGGGCATCTGACATGGCTCTGGAAAAATCCTTTTGTATCTTTCTTTATTTTTTTTTTTATTAAGTCACCATGAGTTGCAAAGTTACACAGATTTTCATGATTGAGTTTTAGGTATACAGTATTTCAACTTCAATCTTTTTATCTTTCTTCATCCTTCACCAGACATACAGGAAAACTTACTCATTTTCTAGCAGCTGAGAGTGTTAGGAGAATCAGCCCGGGTGTCCCATTTGACTGAGCATTTAAAGTGAATTTTGCAAACTGCTCCCAGGTTAAACACTCAGCAGTGCCCTCTTTTTGTAATGTCTTAATTCCGTACAAAGTTCAGTTTTCCCAAGGGGTGAAATCACTAAGTGTTCTTCAGTTATAAGAAGTTATATTGCTGCAGAGCAGTCAGCAGCGACAGAACGAGGTGATTAGGGCTGACCTGGGTCTTAGTTGTGACTTAAAATGTATGTGATCATCTTTTTACTCAAAGGATGCTTCATGTCCTTTATTTTTGGACCTGGGGAAATCCTACCTGAGCATTACAGTTAACTCTTGAATGGAGAGTCATTCCTTCAATATCCATAGTTGTCTGCCATTGTAATTTCACTCCGCCATGGTTCAGACACGCAGCTGGAAATCTCCAGGGAGACCAACAAACTGCAGTCATGGTACCAGCAGTGTCCACAGAGCAGCAGCGTGAATTCTCAAAAAAGCAAAAAAAAAATGTGTAGGCACAATTTTTGCCTGTAAGAACATAGCAAAGTGTGTAGCCATAAATTTCTACTCTGTAAGAACAGAGCAAAGTGTTTAGGCACAATATCTACTCTGTGGGAACACAGCAAAGTGTGCAGGCACAATATCTACTCTGTAAGTACATAGCAGTAGTTTCTTATACAATACGATCAGATGACCCAATGGTACCAGTGTGAAATTTAATAATCCGTTTTAACCTTCTTCTAAGAATATTTTGACCGTACTTAGTAGATTAACTCTATCAAAGCAATATGATAGATTATTCAGAATACACTCAGATAGGTCCAAAGAGTAGTTACGAAAACCTGACAAAATGATGAATCAAATTTTCACATAACAATCCAGGAAAAGCTTATGACTGTATCAATACCATTATTATTTATACATTGCAATAATCAATATGATTAGTGCCAGCAAGGAGAGCAGACATGGGAGTGGGGGAGGATAGGAAAGGAAGTTCTTGGTGGTGGTAGGGCACACTGGTGATGGGACTATGTTAAATGATGAATGCTTGTAACAGCTGTACTGTGTAAAACTTTGCACTTTGTACATCATGGTGTTCAAATAAAGGGGAATTAAAAATATAAATATCCATAGTTGTCAACTCCAAGTTCACTATCCTTGACAGGTACAGGGAGTTCAAGAGACTTGGCTTAAATTCCAACATTATTTCTAGTCTTTTTTTTTCCAGTGGACAACGAGGCACTTCATGTTACTATATTTCAGTTTTAAACTTCTGCAAACAGAAAAAAAATTACAAATCTCTTCAAACTTGAAAGAGTTACAGAAGTGTAAAAACCAAACACAATATTGATACAGAGGATGCAGTAAAACACTGACAGGTGACATTATTTGAGGTGTTGCAGGTGTGGCTGTGGTGCCTGGCTGCATCTGTAGGTGGCAGACAGGAGACAGGCTTGTCTACACCCAGGGCTCTGCCCGTGGACCCTGGATGGTGGATGATCTGACATAGAAAAAGATTGGGCTCCCTGGGATGAACCCAGAGCCATGGCAGAGCCTGGCAAGCTATGGCAGTATATTTAATATGCCAAAATTGTATTTGCCAAAATACAATTTTGGCATATAGACGAATGGAGACATCACTGGTGCCCTCTCAAGCAAATCCATGAACAACCAGAAGATGTGACAAGATTCTGTTATGTTTGTGTGCCTTCAAAACTGCTGAGAGAAAAAAGATGGTTAAAATATTAGTCTGATCCAAAAGAGTAAGAACAACAAATGCTGGTGTGGATGTGGGGGAGAAAGGGACTCTCATCTACTGTTAGTGGGAATATTGACCGGTACAGCCTTTTTGGAAAACAATATGGACATTCCTCCAAAAATTAGAAATTGAGCTCTCATTTGACCCAGCCATACCATTCCTGGGAATATACCCTGGGAAGCAAGAAACACACAGTAGAAACACCATCTGCACTTCTATGTTTAAAGCAGCACTATTCACAATAGCCAGAATCTAGAAACAACCAGAGTGCCCGAGAACAGAGGACTGGATAAAGAAACTTTGGTACATTTACACAATGGAATACTATGCAGCTGTTAAGAAAAATGAAGTTATAAAATTTGCCTATAAATGGATGAACATGAGAGGATCATGATGAGTGAAATTAGTCAGAGGGAAAAAGACAGATAGAAAATGACTGCATTTATTTCTCATAGCATTATTTTTTTAATACTTTAACTGCTATATGTGCTTCCTTCCCAGACTACATTTTATATATCAAGGATTTCTCTATGAAATTTTCTAGTATTTCCAGGATTAGAAGTCAAGAAAACAAAAATTACCTTGTAAAAGTGCACATGTAATATAACATACCATTATATCATAAAATTTACATTGAAACTTACTCAGCCAAAATTAAGATGGATCAAGTTGTATTTTAAAAGTACTGATTTGTTAAAAGTACTCTATTTAAGATTCAGTTATTTGTAATTCAGTTAAAATTATCAAAAAATACTGTTATAAAAGAATGGTTGATTAATGAAAAAGAGAATATGTATTACATTAGTGAGTAAACAAATAACAGAATACACCTTGATATCCATATTGCAATAGGGGAAACAGAGAAGTACAATATAGCAATTGGATTAACCTGAATTAAAGTTTCAATATGAAACAGTGTATAGCAAACTATTTCTTAGTAAATTGTTTGAAAGCTTCACTAAATAGTATAATTCCAAAATTATTTTAAGTGTTCTGTAAATTGAATAATCTATAATATTAAATTGCAACTGAAACTTCTCATTCATAGTCATCATTAGACTAATTTGCCAAATTGACAAACTCTGTTATTAAAAAATTCCTTTAGAAATGCTAATCCTTATAAAAGCATAAAGAGAAGAGAACATCAAAGAATACTCATTTGATTCTACAGTGGGATGAGTGTTAGACACTAAAAAGAATCTCCTCAACTAACTATTCCCTTTCTTTTCAGTCCATTCTTACACAGAGGAAATTTATGAGTAATTTGTTTTTATAAAATGACTCAAATGCAGTCAAGATAAACAATTCAGCAACATTTTTGATATAACACTCCAGTAGTTCTCATTAAACGAAAAATTCTGCTTGGCATGCACTAACTAAGCAAACTTCAGCACGGACTCTAGCATTTCCAGTTAGTATCAAGAATAGTGAACTTCAGTTTCTGGGTTCTGGTGTGAGAACCCAGACAGAAATTTTTATAGAATTTCCATGGTGAGTCAAAGATGATAGAAGCCTGTTCAAAAGCCACATTTTCAGGTATTTTAGTACCCTATAAAAGAAGTGATTTGGATCTGAGAATCTTAAAACAATTTAACTGAACCTTAAGGCTTTCTTACCATTTTCTTACATTATGTTCTTTTTCCGTTTATAGTTCTTCTCTATGGAAAAAATCGCAAGCAAAAGTTTAATAGTTTTGATATACTCTGGTCTTTTGTTCATATTACAATCGTTGGCCTACAGAAATGTCATTCTTGTTCTAGTCTTTGTTACTTTCCTTAGAAAGTACCAAAGGAAAGTCTCTTTCCTTTGAACGAAACTTCTATTTTATTAGTCATAATATTCTCCACAAACATGAGAAAACTCAGTATCATTCAGACAAGTCAGTAATCATGCTTTTCCTTCATATTATTTCTCTTGATATTTCTTTTAAAATAGAGTTTGCAGACTCAACGTTATAAGTTGGCTGTACAATCATCGTGATTTTTCTAGGTGATTCCATGATTCTTATACTGTTATAAATGAAAGTGTCAGAATCACTTCTGTCACTGTCTTCACTGTCTTCCCGTTCATCACCGATTTGCTCGAGCGGGGACCAGTAACATCTCCATATGTCCTGTCTTATGCAAGTAGAGCCCAAGGCACCTGCTTGCTCTAGGAACATAAAGACCCTCACTATTCCATCAGGTCATGGGAATGAGGTCTATAATTGTTACTGGTATTTGGCATATCAAATACAACACAGGTAGCTTGCCAGGCTCTGCCGTGCGGGTAGCATACTCTTGTAATCATCTCTAATCCTGCATTTATTGATGAACCGGCGCTGCTGCTTGCAGCCTAGCGAGCTGGGCTGTGATAGGCTGGTCTGCTGGATAGGGTTCTGACAAGGGGGAGATCCGAATGTGGAAAATTGATGCCCTCATGGAGTGGGGGTCGTCTAGCTTGTTGTGAGGCCTTGCTGCGGTGGCGGGCCAGGTCTAGAAACCGCCATCCCTCCCGGGCGCCTCGTGAGCAGCTGGGCACAGGGAGAGCCAGTCGCATCTCTGCCCCATGTCTGTGAGTCTCAGAATCACTTATTCACGATCTCATGATCTTCCCGTTGATCATCTATTTGCTAGAGCGGGCACCAGTAATATCTCCATATGTCCTGTCTCATGCCAGTAGAGCCAGGGCATCGGCTTGCTACAGGAACATAAAGAGCCTCAAACCATTATATTAGGTCATGGGAATGACCTAATATATATTGTTACTGGAATTTGGCATATCATATACAACACGGCTTGCCAGGCTTGCTGAGCGGGAGGCAAACTCTGTTAAACACCGAGCGGCCGCGCGAGCCGGGCTGTGATGGGCTGGTCTGCTGGGTGGAATTCTGAAGAGAGGGAAGTCCAAAAAGTGGAAAATGGCGGCTCCCATGGAGTGAGGAGGGGGGTGGTCTGGCTTGTTGTGAGGCTCTGCTGAGGTGGTGGGCCAGGGCTAGAACCCGCCATGCCTCCCGACTGCCTCATGAACGGCTGTGCACAGGGAGAGCAAGGAACAGCTCTGCCCCATGTGTGATTAAAAGCATTAATTCCATATTTTAGGAGAACATAAACAATGCAAAGTTAAAATACTCAAAAAGATTACTACCAAGAAACTGTGACTTTTTGTGAATAAAGATCTCAAATTCATGACTAGGTTGATACCTGGTAACAAAGCTTACATATATTAAAGCTATTTTAATAATAGCACATACTGGGCAGATTAAAAACAATGCCTGAAAAAGAAAAACTGATTGCTGTCATTTACTTTTGCACATCTTAATTTTTCATGTTTAGAAAAATGTTCATGTTTTTCATGTTTAGAAAAAATCACTTATTGATCAATATTAATTTTTAAATTTTAAATCTTTTTTTGCAATATGTATATGTCACTATCCCATATAGTAGTCACTTGTGGTGTCAAAAGCAAGTTGACAAATACTGAGTAAATTCTTTCTGGAAACTCTAGGGAGAACCCATATCTTAGCCTTTTCTAGCTTTGAGAATCCACCTATTTTCTTAGGTTTATGGCTATAATCTCCCTCTCTAAGCCAGGTCTGTTATTACATCTCTTTGAGACAGATCATTCTGTTTCCCTTTTGGAGAACTCTTGTGGCTATGTTGAGTCCCTCTCAAAATTCCTTAATTTAATTACTTTAATTTTATAAAATCTTTCACAGGGTCGTGCGGTTCATCAATAAATTCTGGATTTAGAGATGACTACAAGAGTATGCTACCTGCACGGCAGAGCCTGGCAAGCTACCCGTGTCATATTTGATATGCCAAATACCAATAACAATTTTAGACCTCATTCCCATGACCTGATGAAATGGTTTGAGACTCTTTATGTTCCTGGAGCAAGCAGGTGCCCTTGGGCTCTAGTAGCATGAGGCAGGACATATGGAAATGTTACTGGTGCCTGCTCGAGCCAATCGATGATGAACGGAAGACAATGATACAGTGATTTATAAAATCTCCAGTATCAGATAAGGTAAGATATTCACAGGTTCCAGTGACTAGGATGATAGCACCCTTGGAGAACTATTATTCTGTTTGCTATTTGTATATGTAATATTATATACTCTTGTTTTGTGGGGTGTTAAAAATAATTTTAAAATTTGGGGGTGTTGTTAATAATATTTGTAAAATAGTTTGTGTAAATACTTAATCATAAAGACATTTTAACACTCAACAACTGAACTTAAAAAGCAAACAATGTGAAATGGTATGATGTAATAAATTTTCTAGTAGTGCCACTGACCTCAGTTGATCTAAGCTAAGTCAGTCATTTGGGTATGAACTGTCACTGTACTCCTGGTTCTGTGCTCTGGGAATACCGGTGAAGTGATTACTCTTTATTTGCAACTTCCTCCTACCCCTTCTTTACTCTTGAAAGTCATATAGTAGGTACGATTTTTATTAATACACACATTTTCTATTTTGCTAGTAATCACATTTTTTTGAACTTTTTTATATTACCTTTTAGGCATAGTCTAGTTAAGAAACTAATTTTAAAACACCTTTTTCCATAAAATTATAAAATTAAGAACAGGGATTTGTTTTACTGTTTTAATAACAATCTCCATTTAATATCTTTTTACTTTTACAAGGATTTGAGAAATTTGGGGGAGAAAAAATCACAATATTTGAGTTGTGGGTCATGAATTTTAGAATGGATAGTTGGAAATTTCAACACCTTATTATGCATTAAGTACAAAACAGTTTTATCATTCCATTTAATTTTATTATATCAGAGGAGTTATGAAGGTAGTAGAGTAATAATTTTTCCCCAAGATTTGCTTTAGGAATCTGTTTTACAATATTTTATGAATTTTATTCAGACATAGAATATCAATCTCTTAATGTTTACTACTAGATACAATACAATTGATTCGAATAGATAGTAAAAAATGTGCTTTTCTTTCAATTATTAAAAATTGCAGCCCTCTTTTCATATCATTATTTTTCTATATAAAGCAATATTTAAATACTTGCTCATATGTTTATGGGAGACCATGCCATCCCTTTCTTTACATGATTGCATTTGTTATCAGAGTGTAATTTTTGATTAATTATAGAATAAAAGTTGAATGTCTTAACATATTGTGGGGTTTTGCACAGTTGAAATTTTATGACATTATCGGATTTTATTGTACTTTGCACTCAAGTTTGATAATACTGTTTGCCTTTCATTTCTCATTATTATTAATGACCATATTAAGTATTTACCTCCTCTTCTGTTAATTAAATTTTGTGAAGAGAGAACAAAGTCCTTCAAATATAGAGAATATTATTTTGTGAGTTTGTTTTTGGGGGCCACACCCACTCACAGCACTTCCTCCTGACTTTGCACTCAGAATATCAATTCTGTTGGCATTCAAGGGACCATATGTGGTGCTGGGGATTGTACCAGCATCCGCCATATGCACACACAGCACCTTACCCATGATATTATTTTTTCCATGCTGAGAAAAATAATTGATGATTTGCCTATTCAATTGATAGGCAAATTTCATGACTTCATTTTCCCTAACAGCTGCATAGTATGCTATTGTATAGATTTGTATAGATGTAACATAGTTGATTCAGTTCTTTGTTCTCTGGCACACAGGTTGTTTCCATGTTCGGAAGAACACAATTCTTTTTTTTTATTTTTTAACATTTTATTATACCGCCGTGAGATATACAATTACAACGTTGTTCACGCTTGGGGGGTTTCGGTCACACAGTGTTCCAGCACCCGCCCTTCACCAGTGCCCCTCAGCCACCACCCATGTCCCCAATTCCCTCCCCCTCCCACATCCTGCCTAAATGGCAGGTCCTTTATCTCCTCTCTCTCTCCCTCTTTCTCTCCTCCTTCTCCCACACATTGTGGATTGCACTACGTACACTTAGAAGCCATCATGTGCATTTTTTGTCTGCATTTAATGCTCAGTTCTATGTTTGTACCACACATTTATTCACACATGTTCCCTTCTCTATCTAACCTAATATCTGACTCCCACGCGCTTGTGGTAATTTCCACTTTTGGTAAGATCACCTGGTATATTTATGTCATGCAAATAAATGCAGTTATTCTATGTCTCTCTCTTTCCTTCTGACTAATTTCACTCAACATGATTCTTTCCATGTCCATCCATTTATAGGAAAATTTCATAACTTCATTTTTTCTGACAGCTGCATAGTATTCCATTGTGTAGATGTACCACAGTTTCTTTATCCAGTCATCAGTTCTCGGGCATACTGGTTGTTTCCAGGTTCTGGCTATTGTGAATAGTGCTGCTATGAAAATAAAAGTGTGGATTGTGTTTCCGCTGTGTGTTTTTGGCTTTCCAGGGTATATTCCCAGGAACGGTATGGCTGGGTCAAAGGGGAGCTCAATTTCTAGTCTTTGGAGGAATGTGCATATTGTTTTCCAGAAAGGTTGTACAAGTCGACATTCCCACCAACAGTGTATGAGAGTCCCCTTTTCCCCACATCCACGCCAGCACTTGTTGCTTTTACGCTTTTGGATATGGGCCATTCTCTGTGGTGTGAGGTGATATCTCATTGTTGTTTTGATTTGCATCTCTCTGATGATTAGAAATGATGAGCATTTTTTCATATGCCTTTTGACCATTCGGATTTCTTCCTTGTCAAATTTTCTGTTCATCTCTTCTCCCCATTTTCTAATGGGGTTGGCTGTTTTTTTCTTATATAGCTGTACCAGTGCCTGATATATCCTGGATATTAACCCCTTATCAGATGGGTATTGGGTGAATATTCTTTCCCGTTCTGTGGACTGTCTTTCTATCTTGGTCACCGTTTCTTTCGAGGTGCAGAAGCTCTTCAGTTTCATGTAGTCCCATATATTTATATTTTCTTCTAGTTGCTTTTTAATGGTGTTTCACCTTTAAAGATGTCTTTAGCTTCAATGTCGTGGAGGGATTTTCCTGTATTTTCTTCAACGTACTTTATGGAATCAGGTCTGATATTGAGATCTTTAATCCATTTTGATCTGACTTTGTGCAAGGTGTTAGACATAGGTCCAAATTCATTTTTTTTACATGTAGCTCTCCAGTTTTCCTATCACCACTTGTTGAAGAGGCTTTCCTTACTCCAGTTTGGACTCTTTGCACCTTTATCAAAGATTAACTGATCATGTCTTTGAGGGTGGGTGTTAGGATACTCAACACTATTCCATAGGTCCACAGGTCTGTTTTTATTCCAGTACCACGCTGTTTTAATTACTGCTGCATTGTAGTACAGTTTGAGGTTGGGAAAGGTGATGCCTCCCATCTTCTTCTTCCCAAGGATTGCTTTAGCTATCCGTGGGGGTTTATTATTCCATACGAATTTCAGGAGTGTTTTGTCAATTTCTTTAAAGAATGTCATGGGAATCCTTATAGGAACCGCATTGAATCTGTACAAAGCTCTAGGGAGTATTACCATCTTGACAATGTTAATTCTCCCCATCCATGAGCAGGGAATGTGTTTCCATTTCCTCGTGTCCTCTTTTATTTCTTGAAGCAGTGTCTTGTAGTTCTCTTTGTATAGGTCCTTTAAACACGTGGTTAAGCTGATTCCTAGGTATTTGATTTTCTGTGGCACAATTGTGAATGGAATAGATTTCTTAATATCCCTTTCTTCTCTTTTGTTATTTGTGTATAGGAAAGCCACCGACTTTTTGGGTATTGATTTTGTACCCTGCCACTCTACTATACATATCTATTGTTTCTAAGGGTTTTTGGGTCGAGAGTTTAGGGTTCTCTAGGTATAATATCATGTCATCTGCAAATAATGATGGCTTGATTTCTTCTTTGCCTATCTGGGTGCCCTTAATGTCCTTTTTCTTCTCTGATTGCTATGGTGAGTACCTCCAGTACTATATTGAATAAAAGAGGTGAGAGAGGGCAACCTTGTCGTGTTCCTGATCTTAAGGGGAAGGCTTTCAATTTTTGCCCATTGAGAATGATACTCGCTGTGGGCTTTTGGTAGATGGCTTTGACTATCTTGAGGAAGCTTCCTTCAATTCCCATTTTCTGGAGGGTTTTAATCATGAATGGGTGCTGGATCTTGTCAAATGCTTTTTCTGCATCTATCGATAGGACCATATGGTTTATATTTTTTCGCTTATTGATGTGATGTATTATGTTGATTGATTTGCGAATGTTGAACCATCCTTGCATTCCCAGGATGAATCCTACTTTGTCATGGTGTATGATCTTTTTGATGAGTCTTTGGATTCTGTTTGCTAGTATTTTGTTGAAGATCTTAGCATCTGTGTTCATCAAGGAGATTGGTCTGTAATTTTCCTTCTTTGTATTGTCTCTCCCTGCTTTGGGTATCAGGGTGATATGCGCCTCGTAAAAGCTGTTTGAGAGTGTTTCTGTTTCTTCTATTTCCTCGAAGAGCTTGAACAGGACTGGCAGTAGGTCCTCCTTAAAGGTTTGGTAGAATTCGCCAGTGAACCCATCTGGACCTGGGCTTTTGTGTTTAGGCAGACTTTTAATTACTGTTTCAATTTCCCCTATGGTGATAGGCTTATTTAGGTATTGGAGGTCTTCTTGTTCCAATCGTGGGAGGTTATAGGACTTCAGGAATTTATCCATTTCTTCTAGGTTCTCATGTTTTGTGGCATACAGGTTCTCAAAATAACCTCTGATGATCTTTTGGATTTCTGTTTTTTCTGTTGTGATTTCACCATTTTCATTTCTGATTTGTTTATTTGGGTTCTCTCTTTCCCTGTCCTTACAAGTCTTGCCAGTGGCTTGTCGATCTTGTTTAATTTTTCAAAAAACCAGCTCTTGGTTTCATTAATCTTTCGAATTGTTTTTTTTTTGGTTTCCAGCTCGTTGATTTCCTCCCTAAGTTTCACTATTTCCTTCCTTCTGCCTGGGTTGGGCTTCCCTTGTTGGTCTTTTTCTAATATTTTCAGCTGTGAGATCAGGTTATTTATATGGGCCCTTTCTTCTTTCCTGATGAATGCTTGCAGAGCTATGAACTTTCCTCTTAACACAGCTTTTGCTGTGTCCCACAAGTTCTGATAGTAGGTATCTTCATTGTCATTTGTTTCTAAGAATCTTTGGATTTCCCGTTTGATTTCTTTATGACCCATTTGTTGTTCAGCAGTGAGCTGTTTAGTTTCCAGGTGTTTGGTTTAGCTGCCTGCTTCTGTGTATGGTTCACTACTATTTTGAGTGCATCGTGATCTGAAAAGATAGTCGACACAATTTCAATCTTTTTTATTTTGTTGAGGTATGCTTTGTGGCTCAGTATATGGTCTATCTCGGAGTATGTTCCATGTGCACTGGAAAAAATGTGTATTCAGCTTTTTTGGGATGAAAAGCCCTGTATATGTCAACCAGCTCTCTTTCTTCCATTTCTTCCTTCTGGTCCAGTATTTCCCTGGTGAGTTTCAGTCTCATAGATCTATCCCTAGTCGATAAGGCAGTGTTGAAATCTCCGACTATTATTGTGCTACTGTTAATGTCTTCTTTGAGGTCTATTAATAATCATTTTAAGTATTTTGCTGGCCCCTCGTTTGGCGCATATATGTTTAGCAGTGTGATTTCTTCCTGGTATACATACCCCTTAATTATTAAGAAATGGCCTTCATTGTCCCTTTTGACCTTTTTCAGCCTGAAATCTATATTGTCAGATACGAGTATGGCCACACCCGCCTTTTTGGAGGGGTTGTTTGCATGGAGAATTGCCTTCCAGCCTTTGACTTTGAGTCTGTGTTTGCTCTGGTTATTCAGATGGGAACACAATTCTTAATGGTTAAAATTTGGTTGCTAATTTGTCTAGGCATCTTTACAGAGTTCAATGGTATTAACTGTTAATGTGCTTCAATTGAGTCCTCAAAATGAGTACCAAAAATTTTTTCTTAATGTTTGATATCTTCTATATTAGAAGAATTATGAAAAATACTAATGACTTTGAAATTCAATTTTTAGTTTTCATATGTAATATTAATAAGCTTCCCTATTTGAATTCACATATTTATTTTTAATAATGAGAATAATTTCTAGTATTGACTTTAGTACTTGAATTTGGTGGCTTTCAGTTAATTGTCAGATTGAAACATGATCAATTGATTTCTATTTCGCAATTTTAGAAGCTGTCTTCACAATATGTGAACTCAGAGAAGAATACAAGAGCTGGTTGAATATATTTTCTATCTATTTCCACTGCTTTTACCATTTAGGTAGTATTATTTTGCTTTCTAGGTTGAACTTTTCATGCCTGTTAAAGTATCTACGAAGAAATAATTTTAGGGCCCAAATAATAATCTATAAGTTCAATTTTTACTTCTTAAGATATAAACTATTACATATATAGCAAAAATGAAAATCTTATTTGAAAAGCACTTGGTGAAATTTTTTATCTCCCATACTGTATTTTCTTCACTTTATTTACTCCTATTAGAATTTTTCTAATACCATAAAGGATCACAGTAATAGTAATAATCCAGTTTGTGTATTTTTATGAGAAAACATATAAATATTCATTTGTAATTTAGCAGTTGTGGACTGAAGATTCACCCTGAGAAATTAAGTGCTGGAGATGTGGTAGCAGGTCATGCCTTCCAATTTCATTAGCCATTAGCCATTCACCAGAGAGATAACTTCTCTCCTGAAGTTTATGCTTGCCCGTGTGTGCATGTATATGTATGTATATATGTAATATATAAGGCATGTGCACACAAATGATATAGTATTCAGCATGATTTTCCCCATTATTTATATAAATGGGGTCTGCAGAATGATTTTTTGTAACCACTCCATGTGACTTTTGAGATACATAAAAACTACATCAAGTAACTATAGAGCGTTTATTTTTCTTTTTACTGTAATTATTATTGTGCTATGTGGATATAAAATCAACTGCTTGTCAGAATATCCAGACTTTTAGATTATCCACACCTGCTTTTTTTTTTTTTCAAGTAATTCTGCAGTGGGTTCATGCTTAAAGAAAGACACAGGAGAGAAGAGATTTTTAGATAAGAAAATGTTCAAACTGTTCTCTGAAGTCGTACTATTATAGTTTCTCCATAACTATTTACCTCTTAATCATTATTTTGTATTTTTTTCATTTTTTCCAATTTTATAGCTGTGAGATGATATGATTTAGCTTGCATTTATCAAATAGCTAGGGGAATTGAATACCTTTCACAGATGTTTATTGAACTTAAAGTTTCCTCTACTTTTAATTGATTATTCTTTTCTTGAGGTTTTTCCTCATGATATATTTGTCTTTATAGCTTTGTATGAAATCTTTATTTTTTGGCTACTAATCCTTTTGTTATACTCAGAGCAAATCATATAGCAATTCAGTGTATTTAAAATGTGTGTATATTATTTTAATGTTTTTGTTGTCCCTATTTATGTGCATAAAATTCAGTATATCAAATTAAATATTTTCCTTTATAAACTTTACTTTTACGTCTACTGGATATTTAGTCTTTCTTTTGCTATATATTCAAAATTAGAAAGCTACCTTCTTCAAAAAATGTTTTAAGTTTTCCCTCTGTCTTAGAGTTTTGTGTTGCTTTAAATACATAGATGTGTGAAGTTGAGAGTTAATATTACTCATTCTTTCTCACTGCTGTCTAATTCTTCCCATAATTGATCAAGTTTCCATAAATGCAAAGTCATATATTTTAACCCTCTATTCCATTGGCTCAATTTCAGTCCTTCAACCGAAGTAATGCTGCCTAATTACTATCATTTTATATTGCCTTAGTAGTTTGTACAGAAGTCCCTATGCTTTGTTATATGAATTATTACTCTTTTGCTCTTGTAAACACATTCGAGAATCAAATTATCAAGTATTATGAAAAATCACAGTGAGACTTTAATAATAATTCCATTAATTTAACCAATTAATTTACAATATTGAATTTCCTATCGAGGGACTTGTAAATTTATTCATTTATTTTGATTTTCTTTTTAGTTTCAATAACTAAATTAAGCATGGACTTTAAGAAGTCACATAAAGTCAAAGCCAATTAATAGTTCTACCAGTGATAGAAGAAAGGTCTCCTTGTGCCCAAAATAAAACTTAAAACTTTTAGCAAGTTGAGAAAGCAGATCTATTATTCTTACCAGCATGAAAGTGAATCCAACTTTAGAAAAGTAATGAGACCCTTGAAAATCTAAGGGTGGGTTTGTTAAAAATTCATAATCTCAGTCCCCTGGAGGTCTACTGAATTGGGATACTCTATTACCATCCCTGGATTATTGATAGGGGAATAAAGTTTGTGAAACACTGCTTACCTAAACAGTCCTAAATGCATTGCGATGGTTCTTTTCCTCTATCATATGTCAGAAATGCTGGTAGTAATATTGATACCATTGAATTGCAAGTGACTCGGGCAAGCAATGTTCTATCAAGTTTTTTGACCACAACTCTAAGTAGACACCATAATCTTTGCTGAATGATTGTCAGAAGTTCAAAATGAAAACCGATTGACAAAAATATGTGTCGACAATTTATATATGTTTGAAATGGAAAAAAGGTGAAAGGTTATATTTTTTGGTATTAAAATCAGCTTTTCTGGGGCTGAAGAGCTTGCCTTGCATGAAGCTGACCAGGGTTCATCCTTGGCATTCCTTTTTGGTCCCTGAGCACAGCCAGGAGTAATTCCTGAGTGCTTTGCCTGTTTGGCTCCCCAAAACTAAAATCAGCATATCTTAAAAAGACTGAGGCTTCTGTGAGACCTGTAGTTTTTCAGGAAACAAAGGCATTTGCTATGAAATCATTACCTGCCCCAATTGACATGTTACTTACTAAATACCATTAAGAAAAATTCTATGGGAAAAAGGCGCGGGTAGGGGGCGAGGGAGTGAATGCTAGGGAGATGGAAAGAAGCCCAGGAGATCTAGTCTTTAAAGTAAAACAAGGAGGAAAGATCAGAAGACTTTTTCAAATAGTCAGATACTATTCATGTTAATTCATCCAGACTCCCTTCTTGTTTAACTCCTATCGCTCATTTATCTACCCCGAAAGAGGAAAGGAAAGGGGGAAAAAATAAAAAGAAGTGTGGGGGTGGGGTGGGGGGCGTGAAAGGTGAGAGAATTAAGAAGAAAATGTGAGATTCCTGCAATATCACCTCGAGCCACTAGGGGTATCTTTTGTACCATTTTTCATCCAGTACCGATTTGGAGTAGAAACCTATATTAGGGGAAAACCAGGGTCCTCGGCTTTTTTTTTTTTTTCCGCCAGCAGTGCACCCAGAATCCAAAAAGATTTTTAAAAAGAAAGAAAGAAGCCACAGTTCTTTCGGTCACCTGAGTACAGCTACGAAACCACACTGCTGGACATCAGCGTCAAGGATTCATTTTGAGGTCAATTTCCTATCCAGATAAATCTATTGGATTAGTAGGATTATCTGATTGCCGCGGAAAGAAGTAACGGTGTTTGATCATTTGTATTTCTCGCCTGATGGTTGGATTTACATGGAGATGGATTTGGGTCCCGAGGATTCGGGATCCTGGTTGCGTCTGAAAAGAAAAAGGGAATCAATGCACACGGTTTGGAAGTGTCCGTGGGTGAATTAAAAAAAAAATAGAGGAGGTTGCAAAACTGGGGTGGCTGCTGCTTAAAGAAGAGGGGGAAAAGCATCTTGTATTCTGAAACAAGAAATGCTGGGTGCTCGAGATTAAAAAAAAAAAGCTTCTAAAAAACTGAAACTGGTAAATACTTTGAGCAATTCGGCTTGAATTGGACGGCGAAGTGCAGAAACTGTCTCCTTGAATTATTGGAAAGGGACTGAGGGAAGATGAGGGGGCGCCCACTGTGGATTATCTCCCGGAGGGTAAGTTTGGGGTCTTCCATGGGGAGGTGGGGGCTGCTGGGCTCGTGTGTCGAGCGCCGACGGGGAAATGGGCAGAGAACAGCAGCTCCTCGCTCACCCCCGGTGCATCTCCGAGGAGCTCCCGAGATCCAGCTTGAAAATCTGATTTTGTGGCGTCGGCGGGGAAGCCCAACCATCCTCTCGGCTCTCAACTTTGCATCGAAAATCTTTTTGTTGGCTCCCTGTTGGATCCAGTGTTTTCTCCTCGTGATACTTCGAGTGGAGGAGGCAGCGATGCCTTAGAAAAACCTGCTAGAGGGGGCGGGGGTGGGGGCGATCGGGGGAGCCCAAGTAGCAATCCCGGCTTCTCAGTTTGCCTTGTCTTGGCTGTCTTGGCTTCTAGGAGGATTTTGCAGAAGAGATTGGCAGCGAGAAATTGGCCGTTTTTATATTGTCTCCTTCTCCCTCCCTCTTTCCGCTGTCCCCCTCGGTTCCCTTTTCTCAGCCAAGCACTAAAGGGTTACAGGGTCACTGCTCAGGACTCACAGAAAAGTGGGTGCCATATACTTGCCTTGTAATTCACTTGCACGACTTTGCATAATACAGTCTTAGGTAACTTTCTTCGAGTTGCAGGAGTCCAGGCAGGTTTTGCAGCCTTCCTGCCGAGGCCAGGGCTGGCGAGTGCGCCAGGCAGCCGACCGCCTGCATTTCTGATGCATTCCTGCCCTGGCCGCCTCGCTACTTACTGCCTGTTCTTTCTGACCCGGCGATGAGCGGTACCCAGACATTTTCTTAGGCTGAATTCAGGATTGCCACCCCCCCTTTATTTTTGTACTCTGTTCCGCAGTTGTGAAGTAAAGCTCATCAATAATGCAGATGGAAAATCAATTTCAGCAGATAGAATTAAAATTAATCACTCAAATGAGTGAATGTTAATTGACTTAGGAAACTAAAAGTTGGTTTGGATTCCAGAAAAGCACATTATTCTGAACCAGTTTGGGAGGCCCTAAGGTTCCATTTTATAAAGTCATTGCATATGAAACTTGGTTTAAAAAATACATTTGTGAGTGTAGATAGATGCGGTAAATAGGTTAATGAGCATTTGTTACCGTTTTTCTAGCATTTGGGCACCTCGATATCACAATTTTAGTTGCTTTTTTTCAGTGTAAGGACAGTTGCTTAATATTTAAAACACCAGACAG
The DNA here is from genome assembly GCA_021461705.1 of Cryptotis parvus. Taxonomy (NCBI): domain Eukaryota; kingdom Metazoa; phylum Chordata; class Mammalia; order Eulipotyphla; family Soricidae; genus Cryptotis; species Cryptotis parvus. The sequence goes on from JAJIBD010002930.1 coordinate 115,061, forward strand.
TAAAATTCATTAGAATAAAATGGATACAAATTATTAAAAGTCAAATTTTTCTTGCTCATTTTAATCATTTGAAGAAAAGCACCAAATACTTTTTGTAGGAGTTCTTTTTTACAGATTATGAAACACGTGTAAATACCTTTATGGCTTTAGTATTGAAGGCTCTCCATTGTGTGTATACTCATTGAAACACAACTCTTCAATGTCATCTGAAGCCCTTATTGTTTCAGTATTTATTTTAGAAATTCCATATGCACCAGACATTCTGGTATAAAAAGAGGATCTTCCCCAAACTTTCGTCTTGCATGTGTGAATGTGTTCCTTACATCCAAATTATGAAACAAGCATAGTGTCACTCCTTTTGTAAAAGATGAACTAACAATAATGCTTTTGTATCCCCAGAATTCTTCAGTAAGAAAGTTAGATATTATTTCTTTCTGTAGACTTTGTGTAACCTTGTCTAAAAATGCTTTTAAACATAGCTAGGAATAGTTTCTATAATTTCAGTTGTAGTTCCAAGGAGCTTTTTAAGAGGTTAGACATACATCCATATTTTGGTGGTCTAACATAGCCCTAAGTCACATGATTCATATCAGAAGACATAGAATGGCTGTTCTGTATTTTGGTTCAACCGAACTAGCCACTAGTCTTGTCATATAGACTGTAATATTGAACATCATTTATCAGGGTTTAAACTAATGAAAAGAGAAAACAGTAAGCAAATGACATTAAATTATAAAAGTAAATTAGTAGTGAGGATAAATGAGAGTGGGTGGGGTCTCTAAAATTAGTAGAGAAAAATAAAGTTCATATTTAAAAATAGAAACATAATAAAGTTCATATTTAAAAAGTAGATGGTGAATGTGATGTTTATAAAGGATGTCTTTATATGTTAATTTATTTTGCAAACACTGAATCAGTGGTTATAGTTTTGAAGCAAAGCTAAAGGCAGCTGCATGTATTTTTGTTGTGGTGCGCTATTTTTTCAGTCAGGATTAATCAATAGTTTTTACTGCTTCATTCTATTCTTCTTTGGCTGTGAAAATGACCAGGGGGACCTTGGGCTTAGTCTTTGTTTCTACAGGCAGTTCCTACATACATCTTAACTAAAGTTATTGCTTGCCACTAAGGGTAAAATTAATTATATTTTGCATTATCTTATCCAAAGACTTATTTTTTGGCCATAGTTATTTTTACAAAAAGCCCTTGGTCAACTATATCAGTTTTGCTTTAGAGTAGTATAAAACAATTTGGGATAAAGTGTGGTTGTTTCTCAGTTAGCCCTGAAAAATGCTAAGCACAGTTCCAAGTGTACAATATAAGAAGTATCATTGGATTCCCTATGGAAAAGTTGATGAACTTATCAGAGTATACATGTCACCTGACAATGTCTGACAAAAGCCTTCTATTTGTTCTAACTGGCCTAACATTAAAGGGAAGCTCACACGTTATTTCTAAAACTTCAATTTATGATTTTGAGATGATTAACTAATGCTAAATGATATTATATGTGAATTGATTGTCTTACCTGAACATTAATGAAGAAGACAATGCTTTTTGAAGCATGATTTGTTGAAGTTTAAAAACATTTTTCCAAATGACAAATATTCCATAACTTTTCTTACTGAGATATGCGAAGGAACCCTTCTGCTGGTTAAAAGTTTTAATTTTTTATCATGTCAAATTTGGATAGCACAGAAATAATTAAAAACACATAAAGGTGAATGCTTGCGATGAATATACAATGCCATTTACAGATTATTTTTGAACGGGCGGTTTCAAACATTTTGAAGTGCTTCGACTCTTATTGTGTGGTATTGGGACAGAATCATTGTTTCCAGCAAGATGATTTTTTTAACAGTAAGACTTTTTTGTTTCAAATGAATAGAATTATGCTGACAATGTTAAATATTGCTATTTTTCTATAAAAGCTATAAGGATTATCTCTGTCTTCAAGATCTTCATCTTTTGCCCATATAGCCAGTGAGAGCATAAGTGTTCATTTGGGAGCTAACTTCTGTGAAAAAGAAGACTGTCAACTCAAAGTTTAACTGAAGTCAGGAAAGGTGTAAATAACTACTGGCATTTGAAATGATTAGACATTAAACTTTTGGTGAAGTTTTATATGAATCCTTTTTTATAACAGCCAATATAATCTCTTCTGTGCCTATTTCCATTGCAGGTAAGAGAAATTCTAGTCAATGGCGAACGCTTTACTGCCACCATTACTGCAGAGTTTATAGATCAGAGATGTGTCAGCATGTTAGCTTTAGCAGTAATGCCTCTTTTGTTGAAACCTTATGGGCCTTGCAGGCTCTCTCTCATCCTGACACTCATAAAACGTTCAAGTCTCCATATTTATTATTTAATTTTCTTCCTATATATAGCCACTGAGATATTCAATATATGAATGTGTAACGTAAAATGACAAGCAAGTATGAGTAGAACTAATGAGTTTTAATAATACACATATTAGGGTCTGCTAAAGGAAGTTTAATTAAGCAAACCAACTTAAGCATAAAATTTATTTTGGAATAAATGCATGTTACAGCTACAGATGTAAAAATAAAAACCATAATGGTATGTAACAGGAAATAAAGTTTCAGACTGAGATGATACAGAATTAATGCAGTTGACATTTTAGGACCTGTCTCTAACTTGTTGAGCTGAAGTTTGCCTTACTAAAGCAAGGCAAACTGTGTGTGTGTGTGTATAAAGATATATATATATATATATATATATATATATATAAGTATACATATATCTTATCTTTTTTATATTTCACTTTTCTCTGTTTTCTTGTAACAATTATAGATGAGTATTTAGACTATGTATTCAGCCACACATAGTTTTGCATAAACTTAGACTTTTGAATGAGCCATGCTCCACTGTAACTTTTCTTTCTTTATAGTCTTAAATACTTATCTAACCTCATGTGTTCTTGAAATGAGGCTAAAACTGTTTGAGATTGACTGACATTTCTTTGGATGTGCTGAAAATGGTGTTTTTGAGTGAGGAATGTCTCCTAGTTATCAGTGTGCATATTCCAACAATTTAATGTTTGAAGCTATTCACAAAACAAATACATGTAGTAATTTACTTGTTTCTTGTTCATTTTGTAGCGATAGTTTGGTGATACAGAAATTGGGCAAGAGATCAACTATTGGGACATGCTTTCTCACAATGGAGCTTTCATATTTCTTACCTAAATCTAAGCAACATAACATAGGTACATTCTGAAAAGAGCTTAAGTAGTGGAGCAATGGTATGAGTCATTACTATATGTTCCCAAATAACTACGTTTTAAAAAATTTCCAATTTTATACTAAATTATTTTTATATAGATGCTGGCATTGTTTTGTACAATAGTAGATTTTTTTTCTTCCCTGACATACCCAATGAATGTCATAATTAAAAAAAAATTATTTGTAGCATTAGAACTTAATTGTAAAATTTAAAAGTAAAATAGAAATCTTGGTTTCCTTTTTTTAAATGTAGTTTAGTGAATGTTTTTCACATTGTGATATGGGCACTCATATCACTCACTAACTCTTAGAATTAGACAAGTTCATGTGAAAGAATTTAACTATAAAACTTGATTTAGAATTAACACAAGTTTAATTATTACCCATGATAACTTTTCTTTCACCCTTATTATGAATTAGACAACTCAAGTGAAAAAAGTAACTATAAAACTTAATTTAGAATTGTCACTAGTTTAAGTAATACCTATGAAAACTTTTCTTTTACTCTTATTATTATCTTTTCTTTTTACTCTTATTATGGTAGAGTATATTATTCTTTTTGGTAGAAATAATATACTGTACCAAAAGTATATTATCATAATATATAACATACCAAACATATATTATTTCTTTTGGTAGAAATAACATACTCTACCACTGTATTATGGTAAAGTACATTATTTCTTTTAGTAGAAATAATATACTTTACTATTATATTATGGTAGAATATATTATTTCCTTTCACTCTTATTACTGATCCAAAAGCTGTGATTATTACATTCCTCATTGAACAGCAGTTGTCACAGTATTTACACCTGAAGATAACTCTTGCGACATTTAATAGTTAACCATACCACTAAAAAGGAATAGAGGTTAACTTCAATAACCATTTTTAAGTCCTTAAATATTCTATTTATATTTTATATCTTTATTACTAAGCTGTCCAAAACTTTATACAAAATTGACATTGCTATTCACTGGTAAGAATTTTTTACAATAATTCAGTTTTGTACCTCCTTAACTGTACTGAATTATTATGAAATTGATGCCGAAGTTTCCAGTATATAGAGGTGTTCATTTTAATGAAAAGATCTGAGGTATTATTGATTATACAAAGTAAAAGCATCTCTGATAGTGAAACAGTACAACAGAAGATAGTCTCTAATATCCATAATATTGAGGAATTTTTTATGAATTTTCAAAGCCATGTCTATTTATTTTCAGCACCTAGAACAGTACCTAGCACTTTACTAGTGAACAATAAATTTTTGCCACATGGATAAGGAAACCTTGGAAGTTAGCAGTCCAATATATAAATCTTTGCTTAAGAGATGGACTTCACGTTTGTTCTCAATTTTTTCCTTAACTTATAGACCAGTTGCTATTTGAGTTGACATTATGACATTATATGAAGTACACAGAAGTAGTGATTTACGTATAATTTATTCAATTTATTTTATAATTATTTTATTAATACATACTATAATTGTATAATTGGATTATTTCTGGTTTTAATTTTCTCAAATCAATTCTAGAGTTTTTTGACAGCAGGAAGAAAATTTCATATTATCTAGTAGAACTTTGGATGCACTAAAGTAATTTGAAAACCTAGACCAAAACTATTAAGATAAAAAATATAATAGTGCTTATACATTTGGCTTTTACTTATCTCTTGTTTTTTAAGGCTTTATAATTCTGTGATCCCTATTCAATTTTGTTTGAACACAATTTGTTTAGAATCCTGTATCCTATCTCATATTAAATTCTCGGGAAGACAGTCACCCGATACACTGGTTTCTCAGATGGTTCAATATAGAACACTGTTTTGGATTCTGTTATTATTAGCACTTAAATATTATGTGAGAACTTAAATATCATATATTTCAAAGTAGGAAAATAAAATATGTGGAGACTTGAGGAAGATTGCAAGTACAAAACTCCTCCTACTGAGCTCAAAGCTGGGTTGGAAGTGACAGGAAGTACTATCATTATTTGGCAAAGGAAGTTGGAGATATTACTCCCAGTTTTTAGCTGATAATTATTCCTTAAAGAGTCCTCACTGTTGTATTTGACAATCCCAGCAGAACCCTTGGGGGTGAGAATGCTCACAAAGATTTAACTACTCCCTCTCTGCTAAACATCCTCTAAGAGGTCAAATTAACACACACTGGCACAGGGCAACACTGAGAAACCCCCGCATTGCCTTTGCCAAAATTGTAGCCATTCTTTGGCAACAAGGTTTTTTTTTTTCTTTTCTTTTTTGCTTTTTCACACCTGGTGATGCTCAGGGGTCAACCCTGGTTCTTCGCTTAGGAATTACTCCTGGGGGTACTCAGGGGACCATATGGGATGCCGGAGATGGAACCCGGTTTGGCTGCATGCAAGGCAACAGCCCAGCTCCCTAGCTCTGGCCCCAACAAGGGATTCCCCACCCCCCGTTTTTAAAGAGAACATTATTTTAAGCAGGATATCAGCCTGGGCAATTTACTACTCTTCTCAGGCACAGCAATTTACTAGAAACAAAACTAAACTTAAATAGTGAATAGTATCTGTCTCTCATTTGCTATCTTCTCTCAAGAGGTAATAGAGATATAATTCAGTCGCTACAAGAAACAATGCCTTATGACCCAAATGTGGTTCCTTTCAGACCAAAGCATCAATTCAGTATTAAGAGAAGTGATCAGCTATACCTGGCTGTCTCTCCCGAGTCCATTTTCATCTGGCTTTCTCAAGGTCACCAATTGGTTTTTAAAATGTGTTCTGCAGATTTACATATACATTAAAAGTGTTGCTGTGTTTTTGAAAAATATCTTAGCTTATTGATTCCTTTCCTTTCCCCTTTTCACCTTCATGTTCATTTGGGAGTCAGGACTCCCAAGGAGATTTTAGATTAAACAATTAAAGTTTGAAAAAGTCTGTCTGAAAGTGAATTCAAAAGTAGACAGAAAGCAAAAGGTATTTTATAGTTACGTGTTTGATTGTTTATTTCAGTGGTACAGCACCAACCACCAACAAGCAAACAGCAAATTCACCAATATTTCTGGTTAGCGATAAAGAAGAATAGGAATACTACTTTGAACTTTTTTTTTCTCATGTCTGTTTTCAGAAGAGCTCCTCTGATACCCTAGAATGCCCTCTGTGGCCAGCAACAATGAAATTAGAAACCAGTGTATTCAAGTACACTTTTTCTTGTGTTGTTTCTACCTCTTTCTGCAACTCTAATTAAGATCCTGCAGTTAGAAGGTAGGAATCAGTAAAAGGATAAATAAAATCTGAAGTTAGGGTTAACTGGAGAGAATAACATAATGGGATGAATGGGTTTTTCACTCATGATCTATTTTCTTATGACTACTGTGTAATGAATTGTTCTGGGAATTAAAACACAAGTATTTGAAAGCATAGCCCCTATTATTAAATCAGGCTAATCTTGACTACATCATTTTTGTGTTTGTAATTTTTCTTTTTATACTAAGGCCATCTCTTCCATAAAATGGCCTAGGAATTCTAGAAGTGTTAGCTATTATCCTGCCTGGTGCCCTTTACTTCTCTAAACTTAATTTATTTCCTACCTTGGAAATCCCAAATTCACATTTGGGTCTCTTGCTGTCTCTCATTGATACACTCTGTCTCCTCTGTGTCTTCAGCTGCTGACTTCAACCATCCTTATGAACCAAGTTTGCATGTGACTTCTTCAAAAACATCATCCTTCCCATTACAGGCACATTAAACCTTCCCTTTGACTACCTTGCACTATCCATCTGGGCACATTATCTCTATGATTTACTTTGAAAACATCTGTTTCTGTAATCCCCTTGAGAAATCAGCGCTCTGCCAATTTTATTCATGTTGGCCTCTGAGATTCAGAATGTAAGGGAGACTGCATTTACAATACTATGAGAGCAAGCAGGACAAGTTCTCCTTGGTTTTTGAAAAGATTAAGGATTGGAGTAGTTTTGTGGCTGGGAGACTCCTGAAAGTAAGTATTGACTTTCCTGCCTGACCTTGAGATGTACAAGCTAAATTCTTTCCAGGCAAAATCTGGTGACCTGAGTATTTTCTAGGGGGAAAGATCTGTTTGGGATTTCTGGTCACATCCAGTAGTACTTAGGGTTTAATTGCTGGCTCTCTGCTCAGGGATCACCCTGGTAGTACTCAAGAGAATGATAATATAATGCCAAGTATCAAACTGGAGTGAGCAACATTGAAGACAAGTATTTTAACTCCTTATTTCTCTTATCAGTAAGTTGAGCCCAGATCACTAGCAACTGCCACAAAGCCCTGTGTCTCCTTTCATTAAAATTGTGTTTTTGTGTCCCACCTACCACTTTCCCCCACAAATAGTTTGCTACCAGGTATAACCTCTTCATGAATTTTGCCTTGTTAGTATTTTGAAATTTTTGTTTGTAGTTTTTTCCTCCTATAATGGCCAAATTTGCTTTGCCTTTATTCTTAATAGTCCTTTTTCTATTATTTCCTTGCATCATTGAAGAGATCTATTTAGAATGGAAGTAGCCCAAGGAGAAAGAAACAAGTAGAATTGCATGTTTTCTTCAGATGAAGAGAGAGTAAGATAAATAGGTGGGCAACTGTTGAGGCCTGCTTGTTATTTCTTCTAGTAAAAAGCTCTGAACAAAATGAGCAGTCTATTAGTTTCTGCTTTACATGCTATAGTTGTTTAGTCTTGTTACTTTAGTAAAGCTGTGCACTCTTTTTTTTTTGAGAAGTGTTGTGTGACCTTGTTTGTCTGATTTTCGTTTCAATTATGTGTTACAAAAATTATAATGATGGTATTTGGTGGCAATAAACAAAATGATGTAGTTAGCTACTTGCACCCGTTTGTACTCAATTGGTGTTTACTATATTTTGAGTTATTAATTAGTGATCACTATGACAAAGTTCCTTTTCACTATGTAACGTCTTGATGTGCCCGTACTTGCTTTTATGGACCAACATGCCGTATCATTCCTTGAACTTCTACATGATCAAGATCTTGAACTTTGATGTTCCCATCTCCATATTAGACTATTTGATTCCTCACATTGGGTGTGCCAATTACTCCATGAGTTGATGATCAGATTTGTAGACTTCATTCCCATGACCTGATGGAATGGTTTGAGGCTCTTTATGTTTCTGGAGCAAACAGGTGCCCTTGGGCTCTACTAGCATGAGACAGGACATATGGAGATGCCCATATGTCCTGGCATCTCGAGCTGGTGCCCGCTCGAGCAAATCGATGATGAACGGGAAGACAGTGATACAGTGATACAGTGATATGTGTGTTGGTTGTTCTTGTCAAACCCTCAAACTGTGCATGACTTCTCTAAATTCATCTTAGTGGGGAACAGATCAAAATGTCCTGTATTACAAGTGTAAACATGTAAGTAGATTTTCTTGTGCTGGTGGTTTCTTGGAAATGTTATGAAAATTTGCATACAAAACTCAGAAGATTGGAATTTCGTTTAGTGTACAGAAAAGTTGGATGGTTCCAGATCCCTCCCCCAGTAGTCCAGGCTTCTTTACCCATCCGTAAACAGCTCCACTGGTCCTGTCCCTGACACCACCCCATCCTGTAAACAACTTTGCTATCCTTTCCCACCCAGTTTGCTCATGCCTCCCATTAATGATGCCCAGGTCCAGTCCCTATGCCCCTCTCTCTGTCCTGTGCATGCTTTCCCAGTTTCCAGCCACAGCCACATGTGTGTGTGAGATCCCTGTGTTCCTTACCTGGCAGAAACTCCCAACTCTACCCCAGCAGTTCTTGCTGTCCTGTCCCGGCTTTCCTTAATCTCTCACCATGTCTCCGTGCATGTGGATGAGACGCCTGTGCTTGGTAGCTTGCCACAAGCTGGGCATCCAAGCTGGATCCCCAGCTAGTGGCAAGTATACCTGAGTTGTCCCTGGTCATCCAAGTCCAGCCTGTACCTGTACCTGCCCCTGCTTGGCCTTGCTGTACTGGGCCCTGTGTCTGGGCATGTTGCCCCACCTGATTGGGTGAGTGAGTACAGAGAACATGGAGCGAGACAGAGAGACAGAGAGACAGAGACAGAGAGAGACAGACAGAGAAAGAGACAGAGAGACAGATACAAAGAGAGAGATAGAGAGAGAAAGAGAGAGATGAGTTTGTGGGCTTCCTCTTATCTGCTGCCAAATCCCACCCTCCAGCCATCCCATTGTACATTCTGATTGGCTACTTGTTCCATGTGTGGAGATTTAAAGTGATCTGGTGCTCTCCACCTTAAATCCTGCTGTATTACAAGAAACCGGGCATTTTCCTTTTAGTTAGGCAGTACGGGGATGAATTCTTGGATCTCCCTTTATAGTTTATTGCCATATGAAGTCATCTAACATACCAACTAAAGCCTTATTTCCACATATCACAATTGAGTGTTTGGTTTGTAATCAGGGTTAAGGATTAAAAAGCATGAAACTGGTAAGGTGTTTGGAACATTGTGTGACAAATAATGGGTGATTTATGATATTGTTTCAGTGTCACATTTAGGTAAATGCGTTTGTTTCCACCAGTATTTCAAGCAAACATGAAAATAAAGTTGTTTCTAATTTTATTCCTATGATTTGATTTTATGGCTAATGATTGCTTTAACTTTTTGACCATATAGTCCTAATTTTTCTTAAAGGTGCACACTGAAGCAAAGTTCCAAGTTTCTGGGACTACACCAGTTGAACTTGGTCAGCTGGTTCAGACAATTCTGTCTAAGCTCAGGTGTAAGCTCCAGGAGCCCCAGAGACACCTTGGTTGTGCTTGGGGGTGTATTAGTACTTGAACAAGAATTTGTGTATAATACAATCCTGCTGACTGAAGTTGGAGTCTATTCCATTCAAGGCTTAAAATCATCTCTGGGCAAACCCTGTGTTTGATAATCAAGCCATAAATAACATAATCCTACATAGAATCAAATCCACACTTTACACATAATCTTAACCAAAAAGGCCAATAAGCAATGAAGTTAGAATTTTCAAATACTTTAGAAATTCTGATGCTTTTATTTCACTCTTTATAAATATCAGTAATATCACATGTTAGAGATTGTGGGTTCACAGTGCTACTAACAAAGTGGGTGAAAATCCATACTTCAACTTATTTTCTTGATGTTTTTCACTATTCTTACTCGTCTACTTGTTATGTATTATTAGATAAGTAGCCGTTGTTTTAGTATTGCTGTGTAAGCTGAAGAAGAAAGGGAAAGTTTCATTTTCCTGAGAATTGTGTTTTCTTGACTGTATTCCTATTATATCCTATATCTGTGTAAATTCATCTTATAGACAAAACCGAATAGGAGTAGTCATTTTGAGTTTGAATTACAGCATCAGATATAGATAGATATATGCATATGTATCTGTATTACTGTATCACTGTCTACCCGTTCATCATCGATTTGCTCGAGCGGGCCCCAGTAACATCTCCATATGTCCTGTCTCATGCTAGTAGAGCCCAAGGGCATCTGCTTGCTGCAGGAACATAAAGAGCCTCAATCCATTCTGGAATGAGGTCTATAATTGTTACTGGTATTTGGCATATCATATACAACACGGGTAGCTTGCCAGGCTCTGCCGTGCAGGTAGCATACTCTTGTAATCATCTCTAAGCCCAGCATTTATTGATGAACTGTGCAGCCGCTTCCAGCCGCATGAGCCAGGCTGTGATAAGCTTGTCTGCTGGGTGGAGTTCTGACGAGAGAGAAGTCCGGATGTGGAAAATGGAGGCCCTCATGGAGTTGGGGGGGATCGTCTGGCTTGTTGCAAGACTCTGCTGGGGTGGCAGGCCAGGGCTAGAACCCGCCATCCCTCCTGGGTTCCTCGTGAGCGGCTGGGCACAGGGAGAGCCAGTAGCACCTCTTCCCCATGTCTGTGAGACTCACAGTGGGTCTCATTAAAAAAAAGCATCTATACACACACATATATACATATATAGTTATGTTAAATTCTGTTACATTTTTGAACATTGAAAAGACACGGTAAAAACAAAGTGCCTGCTGGCAAACTTAGTGTTATACAACAGTCTACCTAAAGAATAATAGTTAAACATCAAAACTGCATGAGAAGATACTGGTGTTGATCACATTTGCATGGCAACAAAGCTTAATTTCTTTATATTATACATTTAAACAATTGTGAAACAGCAAAACTAAAATCCCCTTTCTCTCACTAGGTCATCCTGTTACGGGGCATAGAAACATTGCTTTGGAGATTTCTGTTCCACAGTTCTGCCAGTTTAATTTTCTTGTGCAGAAACTTAATAATACCCTTCCTCTGCTAGGAATATGTAATGGCTTTTCATCATCTAGTGAATGAAATCCAAACTCTTTAGCCTTTTAATAAAGGGCTTGCTTGGTTTGGCTGTAACATGCTTTTCCAGTCTCATACAATGTTCAACCTCATTTACTCTGTGTTTTGGCCAAACTAAACTGTACCCTCCTCAGATGTGTGGTTGCTACTTTCCCTTCTATCATGGGTCAGGAATCCTGGTTAAAGAATTAAAAGGCTCTGAGATGGAGATTGGCCATTAGAAAGTCATAAGAGAAAAAAGGAAGCAGCCATTCACAATCAGTTCCTCCCTCTGCCCTTTTCCATTGGGGAATTTGGGGGCCGGGTATGCCCCTTCAGAATTGTTCTACAACAGGACAAGAACGGCTGCAACTTTCTGCTTTGGTGTGAGCCTGCATGCTGACTTCCAAGAGGCTGTGTATCACAGGCTCTTCCACAAAGTGTTTCTGCTGCTTCTGGAATGTGGCCTCTGCCTTTCCATAGCCCAAAGTGCTAGTTCAACTCCATTCATTCATTGAAGTCCAGCTCCAAGTTTCCTTCCCCCATCCCTGCCCTGATTCATGAAGTCTTCCCTAATCACTAGCTCTGGGTTACACCTATCTCTTCTTTTAAGGCCTAATAACATTTTGCGTAATTGCATTCATTTGTTTATTCTTCCCATCTTTAAGTACTTATTGTGTGAGTCAATTACACATTAGATCCCTTAAGTGTTCCGTTCCTGAAAGAATTTACAGGCTCAAATAGTTTATGCTCATTGAATAGCGATATTAAAAGCAAGGAAAACAATAGGACATAATGTATTCACTGAATCCTCTAAGATTCAGTAAAATTTATTTGTAACCCCAAAGTCAGGACTCAGAGTGTTTTCACAGTCTTACAAGGAAATGAAGAAGAAAATAAAGAATTATCGAATGAATGTTTCAAAATGGGTTTGAGAAAATATGTTCTCACTTTTTTGTCTCTACAGGGATTAACATAGAGGATGCAGACAGTGGAGGGAGTGTGGTATAGTGTAGTAGGTCTGTCCAGAGGCCAGCTGGAGGAGCTCTGGATCTCAATGGTGACATCCAGCACCAGTGGGGCAGTCTAGGAAACTTCTTTTTTATAATAAACAGGTTATACTAGGATGAATTGTTTTTAAGGCTTAGGGTTATAATTTATGACTGTGCTATATGTGTGTATATAGATGAACATCTATGGCATGTTTCTGTACTTACAAACATGTACTATTACCCATTCATGTAAATACATGTATTTCCCTGGGAGTGATTGTAGTGACTTTATAGAACATAAGTAAAATTCCTCACATGTCAGCTCGCAATTATTGGCCAAGATCCATGCAGCCCTTTGATAAACTTGCATTAAATCTAAGGCGCCTGAGAATTACCCATGTCTGCATTATAGAAAACTGTTTCACTTAGATTTCATTAATGGGTGTAAATATATTTGTAGCTATATACTTGATATTGTTAAACCAACAGAAATTAACCATATTGATAGAACGATATCCTTGTTCAGAGTAGGAAATTCAGTAAGGAAGAGTTGAGTTCAAGAATAAACAAATACAGGCTAGTATGTTACTCAAAATTAGGCTAGATATGTTACTTACTTTAGACGTGAGAAGCCCTGAGTTTGGTCTAAGTCACCTCCATCCCCTCCCTGCCAAAAAAAAAAAAAAAAATAAAATAAAATAGACAAACATTAAAAATATTTAATTTATATATTGGGCTGTACCTAGCAATGCTCAGGGCTTATTCCTGGATCTGTGCTCAGGTATCACTCCATGCTCTGTCAATATGAATTACTCCTGGTGGTACTTGAGGGACTCTATATGGGTACTGGGAACTAGGGCCAGTTATGGACAAGACGAGTGCCTTACTCTGTATTATTTCTCCGGGATCTATGATACTTTCATTTTGTGGTGTTTTGTGTTTTGGGCCACATCCAGTAGTGCTCAGGAATGCCTCCGGGGCGTCCGAGAACACATTTAGAGTCATAGATTGAACCTGGGTTGACTACATGCAAAGGAAGCATTAATGTAAGAGATAACCTTAGCCTCAGTTATCTTTTCACCTCACCCTATAATACTAATATTGAACATTATATTCCATTTTGCAGTAGAGCCATTTTATCATTCTTATTATATTTGCAATTTGGGGGTGAAATAACTAGATTTTACTTATGTTTAGATCCTTATAACATTTATCAAAGTAGATTATACATGATAGCTGCACAATGTTTGTTAGTGAGCAAAAGACTGAATGAATGTAGCTACCCATCATCTATTGTGACGCCTCCAATTTCCATATACTTTTTTAAAATCATGTCATGCAAGAATAAACTACTTGATGGACTAGCTATTATGATCAACTAATGCAAATGCGATGTTATTTTTCCATTATAATGACTTTCGTATCTTGTTTTTATATTTTTTTTCTTGTGCTGAATATCTCGTTTTTAATAGTAAGACTAACATGATTTCCACCTAAAGAAAGCCTCTTGAAGGAATTGTTAGCAAGTATCTCTACTAACTGCAGTATTAGATGAAGGTAATCCTGTATGTAATCTGCATGCTTAGGCTATCTACTAAGGATTTTCTGACTCACATGTTTACTGTATTCATTATAAATGATTTCCATACAGACAATACTGGGAATGTCATAATAAACTTGTGTGTGTCAATATCTATATGTTAGTGTGTATTTCCTATTCTGTCAGATTTATAAAACTTCCTGCAGTTTATTAATTACTGACCTGTTAAGGCCTCAATACATTTCTTGTAATTTAGTGCCAATTAATTGAGCCAATTAATTAATTAGTTGCAGAAATGATTTTCTTACACTTTTCTTCCTGGTCTGGGATGGCAAACATTCTCTTACTATGTACTTCTGAATCTGTGGGCAAGAATTAGTAAAATTTGCTTATTTTCTGATTTATTTAAATGTATTTTTAGTATTTTATATTCTATAATCTGCTCTCTTTGAAAATTTTGAGATACTTCTTGTTCATTTTGACCTACATTCTTTATCTTCACTAAATACAAAATTCCAATTTATGAATATATTATAGTTTATTAACATATACTAATGATCATGTTGGCTATTATTAGGTCGAGGAATTTTGTTATACATTATTTTCTTTACATGATCTTGTGTTACACACAAAATCAACAAATATGTTTATTGAATGTAAAGTAAAAGAAGTTTTAAAAGTAAAAAAAAATAGTCTACATGTCCAATAGAACAGTGCAAACAATTTAAACTTTTTTTTTCAATAGAATTGTTGGTCTTTAGACTCTGTTTTCTTAAGAAACATAAAATACTTTTACAATTCAATTTTAAAATGCACTAAGATCAATTATTTTAAAGCTAATTGTGAATTGAGAGACCGTATCATGTGCAATAATTGGAGGACAGCCTTTAAAATCAAATGCCAATGGTCTCTTGGATCTGCCATTGACTATCTGAGAGGCCTTGGCCAAAGTATTAAACCTCTTAAGTCTCTTAAGTCTCAGTTCCTCATGAGAACAAAAAGGTCTAACTGCTGAACTCATTTTATAGGGTTATTGTAAATGAAGAGCAAAGAAAGCAAAGGGTTTGGCATACAAGAAGAACCAATAAGTAAGAAAAAAGCAAACTTCCCAACAAGTTGAAGTGTTTATGCCTAGATATATATATTCACACTTTAAGTCTCAGTCATTTATATAGCCATGGTTTTACATTAGACTCAAATGACTATTATTACTACAAGGACAACTTCTGAAAATTCTTTGGGACCAAAACTATAGTTAGTTCTGCCTACAGGTACAGCCCCTATATAATGGGACCTTTTTATAACCTCAAGAGATAAACATTAAAAGAGTTTGAAAATTCATTATAGCATGCAGTAGTACTTTATAGTTTGTTTTAAAAGGTACACCATTGAGAAATGAGAACCCCTTTATTTGAGCACAGTTAAGGGATTGTGAATATTAAAAGGATTAGTATTTTGTTGTTAATGAGATTTCAAGTGTGTAAGAACTTTTGGAAATTGCTGTACTTGAAAATTACACTAAAATAAAAATGGTAGATAGAGATTTCCAGGTCTTTCAATGGGTTCTTTATTTAGGTGTCAAAATAGTACTTTTTAATATCAAAAGGTGAAGACTCAGTTATACTGGAACCCAGCATGATTTTGTACCAAAGAACCATTAACATACTCTTAACTGAAATGGATTTGTGCAGCTAACAAGTCAATGCATGCTGGTGCTTTGGGATAAGAAGGACCTAAGTCAGTCTTTTGTATGTTAATGAGTTTTACTTGCAAAGGTATGAAAATTAACATACACTGAAGTTTTATTAAAGAAAGACATTTGTCTCCTTACTGCTTTTTGTGATGGGTTATTCACAGTTTAAGGAATACCAACCTTGAACCAAAGCCCCTGCTGCCCTATATAGTTTTCATAATCTTCTTTTCAATAACACAAAGTCAGGGCAGCCTCAATGCCAGACCAGCACTTCTTAGAAATCTTTCAATTTGACAGGATGGAAGCCTCTGTAATACAAATCAACACTATTATTTTCAAAGTAAGCAATTTAAAGGGTTGCTTGAACAAGAAAAAGACTTGCAGAGTCGTGTGCTGTTTTTGCAGTTCATGTAAGATAGCACTGTGCATTGCATTGCACTGATGTTCCATTGTATTCTGAGCATTTTAAGTTGAAATGTGTAAACAGCCCTAGATATTTGATTAGTGTTAATATGCAAGATGCCATGATTAGCTATGATTGTTCTTTTAAAAATACCATCACTCTTTTCTGTGTTCTTCCTTTGATGTGCAGCAGATAGTGATAACAAAATTTGTAATTTAAAATATATATTGACTTTGAAATGTATTAATTTTCATATTACAGTTGTACTGATATTTATAATATAGAACTAGGGGAAAATAATGCTGGGCAAAAAAATGATGCCAACTTTTGTCTCTTTTCATATTGTCTTTAAAAGTTATTTGTCTTTTAATTTAGTGAATCTTAGGTGAAGGTGAGGGACCTCAAGGATATTATGCAAACTTTTGATAAATAGTAAGCGTGCATGACCCTATAACACAGTTCTAGTTATACATAACCATGTTCACATTTCAACTAGCATCCATGTTCTTGTTCTAAGATTAGCTTTGATTTCTTTGAACTTCATGGAACTGAGTATGACTTTTCGAGATATATATATATATATATACATATTTATGTATTCATTCTTGCTGTAGTTTTGTTCCACTAATTCCTTATCAGTATTATGAAAGGTTTTCTGCTCTTAAATGTTAAGTGTTTATAGATTATTTCATTGGTCCCTTGAAGTGATTGAAGAAGGCTAGGCAGGACTAAAGGGATATTTTACACATAACCTTCAGAATTTTTAAAATGCCATACTGTGAAATATTCTTGAAAATGTGTATTTTGACAAGTGCTGCTTCTACCTAAATGTGTGTAAGTCAGCAGGCAAGTTTCTCAATAATCTAAGAGTCAGTTATTTCGCTTGTCATCTCACATCAAACCATAATTTTCTGGTGGTAGTATTGAACCTACCTAATTCTAGCCAGTATTAATGTGTTTTTCTAGCTTGTAAAACATCTAGTTATCACTTTGTCTATTTTAGCTTGTTCATACTAATGATTTATTTTCATTTTCTCTAGGATATAGACCTGCAGCTAACTGGATTTGATTTATAAGAGGGAATCGACAGTCAATGGCCACCCTCACCACGTTGCTACGATGGAAAACACAATAGTCAATAGGATATGGTCTGATAAATAGCAGTGATTGAAGATGCTACTTCAATGCGCATGAAATCAATGGGAAATACTGGCTGCATGAAGAGCTTTTTGAGCCTTTTGCAACAAGCTCATCTTTAAGAAATCAGAGGCGTATTTCATCATTATACAGCTTTCAAGTGGATACAAACAACCTTGCCTCATTATAACCAGGCAACTATACAACTAATGTGGGACCATGGCACTGCCCAGGTGCACATGGCCAAATTGTGTTTGGAGAGCAGTGATGGCATGCTTGGTACAAAGGGGATTGAGTGCCTCGTTGACTCTCTGTGTGATGGGATGTTTACTTCAAGCTGCTCATGTGCTTGCTCAAAAACTGGATGATATTGACCCTCTGGTGACTACCAACTTTGGCAAGATAAGAGGAATTAAGAAAGAACTTAATAATGAAATTTTGGGGCCTGTTATTCAGTTTCTTGGAGTTCCATACGCAGCCCCACCAACAGGGGAACATCGTTTTCAGCCTCCAGAACCACCAACCCCGTGGTCAGATATCAGGAATGCTACGCATTCGCCTCCTGTGTGCCCCCAGAATATTATTGATGGCAGACTACCAGAAGTTATGCTTCCCGTATGGTTTACTAATAACTTGGATGTGGTGTCATCATACGTGCAAGACCAGAGCGAAGATTGCCTATATTTAAACATATATGTCCCCACTGAGGATGGTGAGTTAACTGCAGGAAAAACAGGGAGATATATTTAAATTTTTCTTTTCTAAATTCTAACAATATTAATTTGTATGTACTGGTAGCATGCATGGCTTTTCCTGTTGGCATGTAGACATATTTTACATGCGTGCATGCAGCTCTTTTGTTTATGTGTATTGGTGTAGCTGTTCTTATTTTTTCCTGTGCCTACTCATTTTCTTTCCTCCACAGCACGTATATTAGGTAGAAATGGGTTCCTAACTTCCATTTCCTACCAAATGACTTCTGAGAAGATGCATCAACATTTCTCCATTGCATGTGCAGGCCCAACGAATTGGGGCTCTTTCGCACTCAGTAAAAGTAGGAGTATCTTAAGTTAGAGAGTGGTGTTGCATGTTCCGGCGGTCTGTAATGGAGCGCCATGTTATTTTCTAGTCTTCTATTCATTTTTCAGTAAAAAGAATATCCAAGGAATGTGCCAGAAAACCCGGCAAGAAAATATGTAGAAAAGGAGGTATGTATAAAAGTGGAAATAAAACAGGGGGGGAAAAGTTTGAAGAGGAAGAACAAGATAATCTCCCTAAGGATAATTTGCTGATGCTGGGAAGTGAATGATTAGGTGCTTATTTGGGATTTAATGAAGGCTGTGAAGAAATAGATAGTTAAGGAGAAGTCTGTAGCTGAATAGAGAACATTGATAAAACTCTTTGGTGGTACCCTGTGTTCTGGTGCTTCGTCGTTTCAAGTGTTGAATCTGTCTATGCTGTGAGATTTATACTAAGGAAAGTAAATTTAGCCTCTTATGTTGCCGATGAGGAAGCTAAATAAATGATGTCGCCTTATCAACTGGTTAATTTGGATCTCCACATTCTCTTCTACAAATGCAGATTTCTGTTCCTTTTTAAAAGTATAGTCACAAAGATTGTTTTATTCCTTCTTTGTTTATACTCAGCTTCTGAACAGCCAGTGAACTTTCTCATTATAGGGTAAATTTGCCTTACCTGTTGGACCGTGCCATTATTAAGTCATGGTATTTTTCCCCCATAGTTGTCTTTCTTTCTATTATTATTTCAGAAGAGAAAAGATTTTGTAAATTTTATGCTAAATGTTTACAGCCTTAAAGTTACTTTTAACATTTTTATATTTATGTTAAACAATTTAAAACATAGGGAGGAACATGATTCAGAAGCTACAATTAAATCAACCTTCAAATCATCCGCTAGCCAGATTGAGCAAATGTAGACACTAACAGCTGCAAGCTTGCATCTGAATGTAGCTTGTCCACACTCCATTTTTATATAACATTCAGTAAATCACTCATAGGAAGTATGGTTTTTCTCTGGCATAAAATTATCTAAGTGTTATTTTGACCTTATTCATAACTGTGTAGAATGTCAGTCTTCATACAGAAGTTATATTGATATTCTAGTGCTGTGTATTCTCTCTCTTTATGTACTTCTAATCACCTGGCTGGATCAAGTAAGAATCCATTGCATTGTGTGGGCTGGGAACTGTGTAAACTGCTCTATTTTACTGGGATTGCATTATATGGAAGAAAACTTAAGACAACAAAATATTCAACTGTGAAACAAAACTATTTGTATTCAATTGGTTTTGTCTTATGTTTTGTTTCTGTTCATATCTTTTGGCCATCCTGGTTTAATATAATTTATTTTTTTAATTTTTACCGTGATTTGGATTAAAATCATTGTATACTTAAGAAGTAGACTTAGAGGTTAAACAATTAAAACAAAGGTCTTATTTTTATCCAAGTAAGAATGACTGCAGTAATTTACATGCTTTCAACTAATGTACAATACTGCAGTAGTTATTATGCAGCTTATCAAGTATGTGTAATTAGCTAAGTGACTTTTGCCTCCTATCACAAAGATGTTGATTCACAAAGTCATAAATAAAGATGCTATAGAAGAATGCATAAATTGAGCATAATACATAAAAATTTGTACAATCAAAAATGATAAGGACACCTAAAGGTAAGCTAGTAAGAGAAAGTGACCTTTATTCAATACAACTTCAAGGGAAATACACTCATTAAGAAAATAATTTTCATTGTTCTAGGAGGGCTGAGTAAACTCTTCTGTTTTACTGGGATTGCATTAAATGGAAGAAAGCTTAATATAACAAAATACTCAACAGTGAACCAGAGTTAGTTGGGATATCTGGCAAAAAATTTTTTATTTATTTATTTATTAATTCTTGCCTTTTGGGTCACACCCAGCAATGCTCAGGGGTTACTCCTGGATTTGCACTCAGGAATTACTCCTGGCGGTGCTCATATGGGATGCCGGGGATCGAACCCTGGCCGGCACAGGCCAGCCATGTGCAAGGCAGATGCCCTACCCACTGGGCTATAGCTCTAGCCCCAAGGCAAAAAAAGATTATAGGCTGCACTACTTACCTTGGCAAACTTTGAATCAATTTATAATTACCCTAAGAAAACGGGGCCAGAGAGATAGCCCAGCAGGTAGGGTGTTTGCCTTGCACGTGGCCGGCCTGTGCAAGCCCGGGTTCGATCCCGGCATGCCATATGGTTCCCCGAGCACCGCCAGGAGTAATCCCTGAGTGCAAATCCCTGAGTGCAGAGCCAGGAGTAACCTCTGAGCATAACCGGGTGTGACCCAAAAAAAAAAAAAAAAAAAAAAAGAAAAGAAAAGAAAAATGTCTATAGACACCTATGCTAGTTTTTATGACTTATAGTTAAAAAATCTATGGATTTTTCTGCGAAATGGTGTTAAAAATTGCTTTGGTATTTAATATGACCTATTATTTTGATTAAGTTCAGTAAGTTCTTTTCATTTATTTGCTGTTTGTGTCACTATCACTATCTTCCCCTTAATCATCTATTTGCTAGAGCGGGCACAAGTAATATCTCCATATGTCCTGTCTCAAGCTAGTAGAATCCAAAGGCATCCGCTTGCTCCAGGAACATAAAGAGCCTCAAACCATTATATTAAACACAAGAACGACCTAATATACATGCTACTGGTATTTGGCATATAAAATACTACAGGAACAGCTTGCCAAGCTTGCCGTGCGGGTGGCATACTGTTGTAGTCACCTCTAAATAAAGCATTTATTGATGAAGCGCTAGCCGGGCTGTGATAGTCTGGTCTGCTGGGTGGAGTTGTGACGAGAGGGGAGTCGGATGTGGAAAATGGCGGGCCCCATGGAGTAGGGGAGGGGTGGTCTGGCTTGTTGTGAGGCTCTGCTGGGGTGGCAGGCCAGGGCTAAAACCCGCCATGCCTCCCGGGAGCCTCACGAGCAGCTGACCACAGGGAGAGCAAGTAGCAGCTCTGCCTCATGTCTGAGAGTCTCTGGTTCAGCATTCCTGGGCCGGATTGAAAAAAAAACTGCTGCAGGGAGTTTCCACATCTGGACTTCCCTTTTGTCACAACTCCACTCCAGCAGACCAGACTTTCACAGCCCGGATCATCCACAGCCACCCTGCAGCAGTTTTTTTTTCAATCCGGCCCAGGTATGCTGAACCAGTGACTCTCAGGCATGGGGCAGAGCTGCTACTTGCTCTCCCTGTGGCCAGCTGCTCGTGAGGCACCCGGGAGGCATGGCGGGTTCTAGCCCTGGCCTGCCACCCCAGCAGAGCCTCACAACAAGCCAGACCACCCTCCCCTCTACTCCATCGGGCCCGCCATTTTCCACATCCGGACTTCCCTCTCGTCACAGCTCCACCCAGCAGACCAGACTATCATAGCCCAGATCATCGACAGCCACCCTGCTGTTTGTATGATTATCAAAAAATTTAACTAGCATAGAAGATGAATGTAATTTTCTATGTGATAATATTTTGAAAGAACTGATTCTTGGATATTTGTCTTAAATATTTATCGACAAGCAGACTCTGTGATAGATAGTAGAGTTTTGGGATATGGAGGATAGAGTAATTCTTCACAAAAACTTTGTGGAAAACATATTGCTATCTTTATTTTGCAGGTATGGAGCTAGTTTATGAGAGTTAAGTATTGTGGCTCAGTTTTTAATGCTAGTTAGAGAAGGTTTGGTCTTTCCTTGCTTATATGAACTGTTTTTCCATTATTGTTAAATTATCTCTTGTAGGTGATTTTTATATCAGAGACCTTTGTCTCTTCATCTCCCTCCCTTCCTTCTCGTCTTTATTTCCAACACTGTAATGCATTTAGCATTCATTTTATTCTCTTTTTTTTTTTTTTGCTTTTTGGGTCACACCCAGCAATGCTCAGGGGTTTCTCCTGGCTCTGCACTCAGGAATTACTCCTGTAGGTGCTCTGGGGACCATATGGGATGCCGGGGATTGAACCTGGGCCCGCGTGCAAGGTAAACGCCCTACCCGCTGGACTATCACTCCAGCTCCTCATTTTATTCTCTTAACTGAATGTTTTTTTTTTTTTTTTTGCTTTTTGGGTCACACCCGGTGATGCTCAGGGGTTATTCCTGGCTCTGCACTTAGGAATTACTCCTGGCGGTGCTCATGGGACCATATGGGATGCCGGGGATCGAACCGGGCCGGCATGGGCCGGCTGCGTGCAAGGCAAACGCCCTACCCACTGGACTATCGCTCCGGCCCCTCTTAACTGAATCTTTTAGATCGTATTTTCCTTAATTGAAATTGATTCATGCCAATGTTAGTAACTGATTCCTAGAAAACATGCTTACTACCTATTCTATCGAATTCTTTTTAAATAGTATGAACACTTTTCATTCTTCTCATGAAATTAAATTCTCATTCATTTTTATCTGCCTGGATTAAGATTCCACATTATTCTCCCTGGCTTCTATCAGTGATGTCTTTAATTTGCTTAAGTTTCATTATGTTTCTGTAGGTCACTCTCTTGTAAGACTTGCCATCAAAGGGTGAAGTGGTCAGATATTAGGCAGTAAACATGAGGAAGAACAAGGGACCCAGAGAGTACACCAAAAATTGACTTATAGAGACTCTAGTGTTGTATAGCTTCATAATACTCTAGCACATTGACTATCATTTGCATAGTTCTTTTGTGATAGTAAAGTTTATTTTATTTCTGCATTGATGTATAATTGCTATCTCACCTTTATAAATTTATACAAAATGTTATTATGTGGAAAGTTTGCATCTATAAAGGTGGCTCTGATATAGTTCTTCATTGCTTGATCATTCTCTTAAAATGTTTTCATGTTGGAGTCACTTTGAGTTAACAAGGCAAACACTCTTCCTGCTGAGTAATTGCTGCTAGACAGTTTTTGTTTTTTAAATTTTGGGACTGGGTTTAGGTATACTCCTGGTGCCTAACGTGTATTTCTTTGGTGTGTACTCCTGACTCTGCACGGGGATCACTCTTGGTGGTTCTCCAGGGAACTATATGTGACTACTGAATCAAACCTGGTTTGGCCATGTGAAAGGCAAGCACATCACAAACAGAAAACTATCTCTTCATCCCATAGAAGATTTTAACTGTATTTATTTATTATTACAGTGTTCCTATGTGATTCCCATTCCCATATTTTTAACTGCACAAATTAAAGACCAAAGAGATTGATTCTTTCTGGTATCATTTTCAGAGTCACAGAATTTGTTGCTGGCCAGTCATATTTCTTTGAAGAGATTATTCTAGAAAATAAGGAATAAAACTGAACAACCAAACCAAGCAGCAGCAACAACAATCCTGTTAGATGGGGTCCCAGATCAAACAGAAAATGAAATTAAGGCCAATTTGAGAGGAGAAAACTCACTACATACTGTAATCGTTATAACATCTGGTTCATTTGGTGGTTGAAGATAAATGGAAAACTGGATTGAACTAGAGATTGTATTTCATATTTGGATTAGTAGCCTAGGACAGATGTTGTTAAGTCTTCCAAAAGCTAAACAGTTTAAGTTGGAACTCAACAGAGGCTGATCTAAGGGGTTGTAAAGTTTTAAAAGAACATCAATTGTTCTATTGTTTACTGACTGGCAGGGTGAGTTTTCTGAAGCAGATGATTAAAAGACCATTACAGCTGTTCTATTTAATTTTCCTAGAGAAAAATTTCTTTTTTTTCTCATAGAAGCTGGTGTTGAATTTGAAAGAAAGCGTTTAAGACTTATGCCAGTAGCAAAAAAAATGATATACCAAAAGTAATTCCTCTGTAGAAACTTTTTTTCTGCCTTTTAGTCAATGATAAACTATATTTTCATTATGGACTGTTGTCCAGAACATAACTTAATATAACAGCTGATAGTAGTTCACTAAATCTGATGCAGTCTGTTTTAATAAACTTCTAGATTGTTTGCTGTATAGATTTGTGATCTTTTGGTTCTCTAATATTTCTCTTGTGTATAATTTTCTTTACTCCCTCTATCTCCTAAAGTAACTTAACAAATTGACAATCCCTCTAGCATATACATTTGCTCATAACAATCACTATCACTATCACTATCTTCCCATTCATCATTGATTTGCTCCAGTGGGCACCAGTAACATCCATATGTCCTGTCTCATGTTAGTAGAGCCCAAGAGCTTCTGCTTGCTCCAGGAACATAAAGAGCCTCAAACCATTATATTAGGTCATGGGAATGACCTAATATAATTGTTACTGGTATTTGGCATATCAAATACGATACGGGTAGCTAGCCAGGATTAACAATAACATAAAATTATTATGTATTTCACAATGTAAAGTATAGGCTAGATGTGAAAGACTACTTTATAATCATTAATCTTTATTCAGTCTTTTAGAAGTGGTCAGAACATTTTATTTTATTTTCTTGGGCTGCTCTTATAGTTTATGATAACCTGTTTTAACTAAAATAACAGGGATTTGATGTTTTCTTGTTCTGGATGTGAGAATTCCAAAACCAAGATAGTGGACTATTCTATCTGGAGGTCATGAAGGAGAATCTCCCTGCCTTTTTGGTAGTTTTCTGGTGGTTTCCAATAGTTCATGGTGTTCCTTGGTTTATAGTTACATCACTGTGTCTTACATCTCTTCCTGTTTCTCTTCCCTATGTTGCTCAGTGATTCTGCATCTTCTCATAACATCACTCCTTAATAGGGTAGTCAAATCTTATTCAGCATTCTCCTTAGCTTTACCGAATGCTACTGTTATTGTTTACTTATCTCTTTGTTGAACTTATTGGTTAAGAGTGTCAATGAAAAAAGTGAGAGCAAAATCAGAAATTATGGCATATTTGCTATAGAAATATGCAGCCTTTCCTTTGTACATTGCACTTTATGGTGGCAATGATGAGAAATTTGCAAGTAAAACCACTTGAAGCCACATTATCCAAATATTTATATATATATATATATATATATATGTTTTAACACATATTCCTATTTAATCAGTGTACATGTGTTTATATATTAATCAGTGTACATGTATTTATAATCCTTAATAATAAACACAATAACACAGTAATCCATACAGACACACAATAATAGGCAAATTCAAGGGCCTTTCTCACCAGGCAGCACTATAGTGCACACAGCTTTCTTTTCATTTTTATATTATTTTATTGATTGATTGTTAATTGATTGATTGATTGATTGCTTACTGGGTTACACCCGGCAATGCTCAGGGGTTACTCCTGGCTCTGCACTCAGGAATTACTCCTGGCGGTGTTCGGGGGGACTATATGGGATACCAGGGATTGAACCCTGGCTGGCATAGGCCGGCCGCGTGCAAGGCAAACACCCTACCCCCTGGACTATCATTCCGGCCCTATATTTTATTTTTTTATTTTGGGGTCACACCCGACAACACTTAGGGATTACTCCTCCCTCTTCATTCAGGAATTACTCCTGGTGGTGCTCAGGGTGGGGACCATATGGGATGCCAGAGATCGAACCTGGGTTGGCCGCGTGCAAAGCAAATGCTCTCCCGCTGTGCTATTGCTCTGGCCCCCAACACACAGCTTTCTTTTTTTTTTTCCATTGTTTTATTATACCACTGTGAGACATACAATTACAAAGGTGTTCATAATTGGTTCTTGGTAATACAGTATTCCAGCACCCATCCCTTCACCAGTGCCCCCATTTCCACCACCAATGTACCCCACCCCCTCCCACCCACCCCCAGGCTGCCTCAATAGCAGAGAGCCCCGTTTCCTCTCTTTTCTCTCTCTGTCTCTGCATCTCTGTCTCTGCATCTCTCTCCCTCTTCTTTTACATAACACACAACTTTCTTAAGAAGAAACCAGTCATTGAGATTATGGTTTACCCTAATCCAGTATGTTCTCATCTTAATAACTTTTAGAATGTCTTGATTTTTAAGGTAGCTGTATTCCTTTGTTATGGATGCCTTAATGAAGTAACTTAAGTCGAAAAGGTTAAACTACAGAAAATTATTTTCCGCAAAGTCTGACTGTTTTAAATCAAAGTGACTTATTCCAGTAAATGTCTCAATATAAGACATTCTTCTTGTTACTTTGTGTGTGTGTGTGTGTGTGTGTGTATCTCTGTTTACATTACTTTTTTATAAGTATTCCAATTATACTGATTAGGGTTCACCCTAATAAACCTCATTTTACCTAATAATATGAGGTTAGCAAGGCAACTTGAATTTTGAATTTATACAGCTTAAACAGTTGTGTTACTCCAAAAGGAATTCTTTTTTTTTTTTTTTGCTTTATTTTTTGGTCACACCCAGCGATGCTCAGTAGTTACTCCTGGCTTTTCACTCAGGATTACTCCTGGCGGTGCTTGGGACTGGATGCTGGCATTTGAACAGGATCAGCCATGTGCAAGGCAAACGCCCTCCCCACTGTGCTGTGGCTCTGGCCCCCTGAACAGAATTCTTGACAAGAATTCTTGAACTCAAAGCAGACTTTCAGTTTTTTAAGTGAACCTCCAAAATAATCACAAAATAAAGAAGTCATTAAGCTCACTCTAAAGGTTGTAGTAATATTGCTTTCTTGGAGTAAATAACTTACAATGGCCTCATATATCCTAATTGGTAGACTGCATTGCCTTTAGAATTAAAACTCAACTCCCAAATGATATTTAACCTTCCATAGATATTTATTTTCTTTGTTTAAAAAGATATTTATTTTTTGTTTGTTTATATTTATTTTCTTTGTATTTTGTTACAGGTTAATGTATCAGTTTATTTTTAAGTATCTAAAAATTGATTCTTAGTAGAATTCTTAGTTAAAATTCTTCAGATTTTAACTTTTTCTGTATTTTAAACATTTCAGCTAGATGTTTGCTTGCCTGTAAATCTGGTTTTAATTCTAAATTAAGATTCTATTGATAAACTGGTATATGAATTTTGATACTGTTTCATAATCTGTATTTAGACAGTAAGCAATAGGACAAAGTTCATTTTTTAAAATAATCTTTAGTCAGAGAGATAGGATGAGAATATGCCCTCCATATATGGACCAGGTCTGACTAGCACCACATTACACCCAGAACACAGGAGTAAACCTGAAACTGAGCTAGAAGTCCCGACCACTACCAGATGTGACCCAGACCCCCCCCCCCCCCCCATAAAAACCCGAAAAACTCCAAGCCAAACAAATTCTAATTTAAGCCGTATATGTTTGTTAAATGTAATCTTATTCATCTGGAATCTATGATATAAGGATAACATAAGACCAATTTAATGATAGCCAATAATTTTCATTAAATCATATAAAATATTACAAAACTTACTTATAAACAACGGAAAATATCTTAATAAAAGAGCTGTGATCATTGCAATTCCAAAAAGTAGAAAATCTGATTAAGCAAGAAGAACCTATTCTCCTTTTCCTTGTTTCATGATTTAACAAAGAAGTCTTTGACCTTCCTATCCCCATCCCATTCCATAGTCTCTTTTCTTTAGGCAATAACCTCTGCGGCAGTTACACTTACAAGAAAATGACTTACTGTCTCCACTCTTATGAGGGACGATAAAATCATTTTCCCTTTCTTGGATTTCTCTCAGTGAAGAATTTTCATTGTTACCTCAAAGAGCTTCGGGTTCTCTTTTCTTGAATTTTTCTAAGTTCCTTGAAATGAATTTGGAAGGAGGAAGAGCAGGGATCAAGCAAGGGATAAGTGTGAGCAGCATAGGTTATAAAATGAGGGCAAGTGTAAACTGCTAAGTAGATGAGAAGCATTTGTAAATATAGTTGCTCTCAGCAAAAGAAGAAGGATGCCATTGTAGAGGTATTACGACCTTATCTTCTCTATAATAATTTGTATTCCTGCAACTCTCAGGGATATTCATGTCTCTCTGAAAGGGGCCTCTGAAAACCAATGCTCTATTAGTGGTAAATCTCCAACTTTTCTAAGTTTCCTATCACTGTCTTCCTTGGCTCACTCTCTTTCCAAGTAAGGA
The DNA here is from genome assembly GCA_021461705.1 of Cryptotis parvus. NCBI lineage: Eukaryota > Metazoa > Chordata > Mammalia > Eulipotyphla > Soricidae > Cryptotis > Cryptotis parvus. The sequence continues at coordinate 143,341 of JAJIBD010002930.1, forward strand.
AAGTCTCAGTCTTCGGCTCAAATCTTTCATCACAGAATTAATATTCCATTAGACACCATAATTCGTAGGGATGATAGCTCCTAAGGTTTCTGAGCTGCCTCTGAACGAGAGCCATGTCCATCAACACTGTCCAGCATAATGTGTTTCACTCCCCACCCCCATACCACACTACCTGACAGCCAGCTTGTTCACATACAGGCTAAGTCCACCATCTATTATGCCAACATTTTGTTTTAAGAAGAGGTGCTGGGTCCAGAGACATTGTGCAGTGGGTGAGCTCTTGCCTTTCACATGGCCAGAAGTGATCTCTGAGCACAGAGCCCTGAGTAAGCCCCTGACCATAGCAGGTGTGGCCCCAAAGGGGAAAGAAAAGAGAGCAAAAGGGGGATTTTTCAAAAAGAGAAAGCTGAAGAAGGGGATTTCACTGCTTAATTTTTTTTTGGAAAAAAATTATTTGGGGAACTGATTTTATTTCAAATTGGAATATATGTTTAGATTCTAAATAGAATTTCTTGTCCAAAAATCACCATCAAATTTTGTTAGGTTTCACCTTGTTTTGAAATGCTTAACTTTTAGTATATATTTTTCTTTTCTATTTTTTAATTGAAGCAATTTAGGTTTTTTTTTTTTTTTCACACCCAGCTATGCTCAGGGGTTATTTCTGCTCACAGGAATTACTCCTGGCACTGCATGGGGGACCATATGGGAATCTGGGGATAAACCCCGGGGTCGGCCGCATGCAAGGCAAATGTCCTACCTGCTGAACTATCACTCTGGTCCCTCAATTTAGTTTTTTATTGAATGAAATTTACTTAGATGTGAGTTAAGAGAAAGAGAGTGTAATGAGTTCAAGAGAAATTATGGGGGGCTTGAATGAGCAAGCTAGCATGTATTTTCTGTTTTTTATTTCATTAAATATATTGGCCACGTGGACCTTTCGCCAGTAGCTTCTTTCAGGGGAAAAAAGAACAAAAGCATTGTAGAATGAGGGCCTCAATTGTCATTAAATGAAATGGTAGAAGATTGCAACCCTCCTTTGGTTTCTTTTTACTTTTTCATGTGTTTATCTATTCTGTATTTACCTATGCACGTTTATTTGTGCACATATTCATGGTTCTGGTTGGAGTTGATATTCTCTGCTCTTGTTGCTTTCCATGTGCAGGCATTGGCGCTACCTCCCTCTCTTAGCCTGAGCCTGCTTGATGGGTGAAGCACCGTGTAGAGCATGGTTGGAGCGTCTCTACCTCCAGACAGTATCCAGGGCTGTGCCAACCTGCCTGCTAATAGTGAGATACAGGGACTTTTTGTTGGTTTCCAAGTCAGTTTAACCAAGTAAATATAAGGCTGATTTTGCATTCAATCTCCAAACAAAATGAGGGAATGGCTGTTTCTGAGGAAAAGAAAAGGTAATGATGCTGATATTTGGCACTGGGTTCCCCATAATAAAACATTTAATTAAATCTTTAAGTGTGTATGGAGTACAAACTATGCACATCAGAATAAAACACATCAGGCATAACTAAAACTATAATTATATCAGCCCTGGTGCCTAAGCCCACCTTAGTTGCTCTGCCAAGAAGCAGTGATTTAAAACTTTCTATCCATCTGTTTTTTTAAGCCTAGGCTGTACCTATACAAATCTCTGTAAAGCTGGGGGACACATTATGTACTGATACACCAGCTGCTGATTTACTGGGTTTTGTCTTCCGTAGGCATACTCTCGGCTATTCCTCTGTGTTTTGGGGGACACATTTTTTGTCTAATCTGTGCAGGGGTAGGTGGTAATGCTCCTGAGCTAGAGATAAAAAAGAGCATTTAAAAACTTTCCCTATGTTCTTTATGAGGTGGCATATAGAGAAAGAGAAAATGGCTTTGAATCAGTTCCCAGAGGAAAAGGGGCATTATGGGAGTGCATGAGTCTGGAGAACATTCTCTGATTTACAGCTGTATTGTGATATTTTTTCCATGATCTGAGCCCTCAAAAATGAATCCCGTCATTACCTGATGCCGTCCCAGGCTCGTGTAAGATAGTTTTGTTGAGTAAATACAGAGTAATCTATTTCTGAGTGTGTTTAAATATTTGATTATTTACTTGTGTGGGATATGGATTTATATATATGCATATTAGACAAATACTTCCTGTTAAATAGTTGTCTCCTCTTATTGATACAATTTTTTTCAAACTGTAGAAATACTACCTGCCTGCTTCTGAAACACTGAATATGATTTGTTGTTGATTAGAAATGACAGAATCACACATGGGAACAAAGTTTATGAAATTAAAACAAATAGCTTGAAAGGAGAGTTTCTGCTATGAGTAACCCATAGCAACATAGAGTGGTATCATAATGAGCACTTGCTTCATAATGAGCAAATATATTTTCAAAATATGCTTAAAAACATACATTCTGAGTAATGGAGGCTGCTGAAAAAACAGCTTCCGAATCAGTTTATGGATAGTGAAATATTAGGAACTCAACCTTCTCCTCACAAAGTGGCCCTTCAGGCATGTGGACAGGGATCTTTGGCCCGTGACATTCAGGGTACTGTAGATAGTACCTTCCTCATCAAGGGGTTCTTCCTTCTTTCCCAGTTTGCTCACTCTTACTGATCACTTTGTGCAGGAACAACAATAACTATCTACCCAGTCTTCCTATTTCTGGTCCTGCTCTCCATTCCACACAGTGGTTACTGTGACTTTTAGAATGAACGTAGTATTCCTGACCAAGATTCTACATCAGAACCAATGCAGATTCTTTGATTTATTTGGCCTGGTTCCTCCAGAGTCTAGACTCTAGCTTAGCTAGTTCCCATCAGGCTATCAATATAGCTAGGGATGTGTGTGTATGTGTGTGTGTGTGTGTGTGTGTGTGTGTGTGTGCTGTGTTGCCCCCAGGTCAAACCCAGGGCCTCATACTTGCTAAGCGTGTGTTGTATGTTTTTCCTAGCCTGGCCCAGAATTTCCTCTTATTTACGTCAGGAATTTTGCACTTGCTGTTCCATCTATTTGGGATGTACAAGGTCCATTGTTTCCTTTTCTAAATCTTATCTTCCAGTTTTTTTAAAATACAATCTTGTCAAAGCAATTTTTTGCTAAACACTATTTTAAACTATTCTAAAGTAACCTCAGCTTACCCTCTTCCTCTGGTTATTTTATACCCCATTGGTTATTTACTTCATTGCATTTTAATCTCCATGAGAAAGTATCTTGTTCATTAATGTACATATGTATTTTCTCTCTGCTCCAGAAGAACATTTCTCTTCTTCACTGCTCTAGCCACGGTTCTCACAATGGATTCTATAAATATTCATTGAAAGCATAAACAGCCTTAAGAAACAATATACTTTGTTGTAGAGAGCCTTCATCTCCCACCATCTGGATTTATTTGAGTAATATTATACCTGCTGTCATTCTTCACCAGACATAGCAAGGAAGAATATATGCTGTTCCTCTCTGCCATGCAATCACTATTTGTTTATGGCTCCCCCAAATGAAGAAAATTTCAAAGCCAGCATCACAGTTCTTAACTAAGAAATAACAGCGCTCACTGGCTTAGTGTCTGACAGATATAACCTGGACTCTGTTGCGGGGCCCTTGGCCGAGTGGCTGCCAGCAACCCAGGCTCTTGGCTTTCTGCCTGTGTATGTTACTGCCAGCCTTATTGCCTTGCACTGAATTTATATTTCAATACAGGACGCCAACAACGCATTTGTGTAATAGGAGAACCGGAATGATTTTTTGTTTCCAGGTCAGAAACTTCATTTTCCCTTCTCACCTTCTAATTTAATTTCCTTTTCCTCTCTCCTAACCCCAATTTCACTCTCGTGACAAATATATCTTCTCTTGTAATTATTTTATTTTCTTTGTCCTTGTCCTACCATCTAATTTTATGATAGTTCTATTTTTTGGCCAATGTTTCTGTTAAGGCTTTTCATCTGGGTTTACTAAAGAGCCTAAGTACTAGATGTAGAGGGTTTAAACTGATTTAAGGAATTTTCTACTTTGCCTGAAATAGCTCCCGTAGTGGACTGTACTGGGGATTCTCTCTTTATGATTTAGCCTGCATTTGATTACTATCACCATTGACATGCAGTTTCACCTGAAGGATTATTTGCAATGTCCATTGTTTTATCAGATATTATCAACCACTTATGTTCCCAAGAAAAGTCAGTCATGTTCTGTAAAATGGAACAAACCAAAGAGTGAGACCTAATTGAATGTATAGTGGTAGATAGAGGTTTTAGAATATGGTTAGAGTTCAATTAAAGGTTGGTGAACTGTATATTTGAGCATAGCAGATAATAGATAGCTTAGGTTACTAAGATAAGTAGACATATAAGTTCTTTTCATGGAATTCTGGGATAGAATGCTGGAGATTTGGGTGTGGAGAAACATTGTTGACCCAGATCTCTGAATTTAATTTGAGAAGAAATCTGGCAATATAATATACCATAGCTGTATCTTAGAATACATTGCAGAGTTGATAGGAATTCAGAGGATGCATTAGTGAAGTGTATGGAACTTCAGCATCACTTAGATCTTGATGTCTGAGTACACTTCCCCCCCACTCTATCCATTTATTTTCCTCAAGATCATACAAATACAGGCAGATTTACCACATTCCGTCAATAAAAATCACATATCTAACAAAATCATAGTTCAGGGACAGATCAAAGTATTTTATAGACCTAATGTTCTCCATCTATGTTCTATGTGATGGCATGTCAATGAAAAATTTTAATCAAATGTGTTATCTAATCAGATGAGCAGTTTAAAATAATTTCCTTAACAGTAAGGTAATTTTCATCCAAGGTTGAAAAACCAAGGAAGTAGGTAGCAGAAGATTATTGCAATGGTATTTTAATGAACAAGAAGCTCATTAAAGCCAAGTAACATGGAGAGGCTCAGAAAAAATAGTGTGATAATGTACTCTTGGATATATCATTATATTAGCACAGCATCTTTCTTTTTGCTGCTACATTCCTGCTGTCCTTATTTCCCATAACCAAACTCCTATAACTTTTTATTCTTTAGTAGGATTCTAGAGGGAGTGCAGACTAGGGAGTCAGAATCAAGAAATAAGGTGTAAGTAAAGACAAAATGGTAATAAAGGGAAATAAGACTCCGCAGAAACAAATGAAAGGACAAGATATGATATTAGACTTTTTATATCTCATATGATGCCTGACGTAAGGTAAACCTTTGAATATACATACATATATATATATACATATTATGTCTACTTTGATAATCTTTTAAAATAGAATTTGATAGAGACTTAAAAGGGATGTATGTCAGAACAAGACAGAGACAAATGACAGTGAAGTATGTCAGCAAGACAGAGGAAATAGTCATAACTCTGTAACATCCCCTTCACTGGTACAAACTTGAAATGAAAAGGAAAATACACATAGACAGCAAATCACAAACTGTCAACTAGAAAGATGGAAAATCATTTAGTTAAATATAAATTGCTAAAACGAACAGACAGGTGTATAATTTATGTAGATTCATATTAGTTAATAGAAAAAAATAATATTTTTGGAATACTAGTAAGGAAATATATGCTAACTTTACATAACTAGTAGTGATAGGGCATTTGGCATGTGGCAGCATGTGGCATGCTTCATGTATTGGAAAAAAAATAATACTACATATTATTAACCATGGATACTTGCATATGCTACACTTGTTACTTAAAAAATCTAGTGTGAATAAAATTATGGGAAAAGTACCAATGACAATATTAGAAAGAATATCTGAGAAATAAGGTATTCTGAAACTTTAATAAGAATGCTAAGAAAGAACTCGCTAGTTTTGATGAAATCTAGAAGTTTCTTAAAAATGGCACTACCTTGGCTTATACTGGAGTGTCGGAGGCTTTTTTCAGTAGACAGAAATGCAGCTCAGCTAAGACACAGGACTTGGACACTTTGGGAATAGTAAATGTCCAGGTATTTCCATGGCAGGCATCCTGAATTGTGTTGAAATATCATATATTGTCAAAATTGGAAGCCCACAATGAGTGATTTTGCTCAGTATATTTTAGTAGTTTAATAAGGATTTGTGATAATAATATGATTTCAGAGAATAGTGTGTAAGGTATAGGATAGTGGAAATTGATTGGATGAGAGGAAAAAGAGAGTGGATTGGAGGTAATGGCCCTATAGTTCGTAGGGAAAGTGGCTGATGGTGGAAGTAAAATTGTGATGGATTTAAAAAGACATTTCAACAGAGAAATTAGCAAAATTGGAAATGGATTCAATATAAATGTAGGCAGTGAGCAAGGACTCTTTGACTAGGTTGATGGCGTACTGGAGATTTCATTGCCCAGAGAATGGTGTTGCTGTTAATAAATCATATTTCCGAAACTTCTCCATGTATAGACGAGCTTGTAAAATTTCAGTAACATTGGTCATGTGGATGAATTTCCCATCCTTTATTTTCTACTTACCATCATGAAGTTTTTATGCCTTTGATATGTGTTAAAGTAAAATATTAACCTCATAAGCACAAAACATACTTCAAAATATTCTATATTCATTCTTTTAACAAAGGAGGGGAAGGTGATTTATCTTTTGCAGTAAAATTTCTGTTTCTGTCATTTCTTAACTGTGAATAGCTCCAGATTTCCCAAAGAGAAATGATTAGGGCACATAATACTTCTCTCAGCAAAAGGCCACCCATTGCCATTGACAGTGTGAGTGTAATTTTCATTGACAAGCCAAGATTGAGAAATGTATCCAAAGCCAATTGCTCTAGATCTGCATGTTTTTCCATCTATTTAACTGCTCACATCGTGTGCTGTGTTTATCTGCATGGAAATGAAATGAACCCAAAGCATTTGAAGCAGGAAAACTGTATAACTGTCTGTGAGAAGTACAGATGGGATTGGTGAGGTTGTTTCCTGAGACTTGTACACCTAGATGATTAAAACCCTATAAACCTCTGAGAAAAACTACGAATACAGAATGTGGGACATGAAGTAGAAAATTATCTAAAGCAATGGCAGGAACATCTGGCAAAATCAGAGCATGACAGAAAGTCCAAATTGCTTTTTGGTTCTGATCTGCTGAAAAAAAGAGAAGAAATAGCTCCAAGAAAAATAGGGGCAAAATCAAGCCCATTTTTAGATTTTCGGCAAATGAAAGTTCACATTTTTCAAAGAATCATGCTAATCATTTCTTTTAAAGTGATTTAAATAGAAATGTAGCTTATACAGGAGACTTCTGGAAAATCAAAAGAAGGGGGAAAGTTACTAAATGAACCAATTAATAAACACAGCAAGTTGCCATATTTCTGCCCAATAACAGATGCAAGCCTTGGGGAGTCTTCCAGATCATTGAACAAATGACTTCTTTAATGCCATAATTACACTGAAAGAGTTAAAAGAGCTTCTAACTGAATTTTGTACCCAAGGGAGCATTGAGTCTCCTGGATGCTGGGTGCATGAAGAACTGGGCAAAATCCTTTGGCAAGGAAGTAACAATACTGTTCATATATTGACAGCAGGAATTCTCTAGTGTATCATCAAGAAATGAGAAAGAAAACTAGGACAAGTACATGTAAAATGAAATATAAAGAAATGTGATGATTTTCATGTAGGAAGTAAAGCAAAAAATATTTGTGTCTTAAATGAAATAAGGGATAGTAGTTGCGAATGTGTTCTGTATGTGTTGAGAATAGAGAGAAAGTGATGAATTAAGATGACCTGAATCATGTAGACTTGGGCAGATAGGGGACAAAAAACATGTGAGCTGAGTAAAGACAGTAACATGGTCAAAGAGAGCCAGGGTTGGAGTCGGAGAGATAGCACAGCGGGGAGGGAGTTTGCCTTGCATGCAGCCGACCTGGGTTTGATACCTGGCATCCCATATGTTCCCCAGCACTGCCAGGAGTAATCCTGAGCACGGAGCCAGGAGTAACCCCTGAGAATTTACAGATGTGACCCAAAACAAAGAGAGAGAGAGAGAGAGAGAGAGAGAGAGAGAGAGAGAGAGAGCCATGGTCATGGGAAAGAGCATGGATTGTGCACTAGAGAGAGAGAGAACAAAAATGCTGGGTTATATATGCTTTGATGATAGAGGTCTGAGTTTGATCCCTTGCACTGCATGATCTCCTCAGCACCATCAGCTGTGGCCTGAAGTCCACAACAACCAGTAAATAAAAAGAATGTGAATTCTGAATATCTTGTGACTTAAGGTGGAATGAGTGTGATGAGACCCAGGAAGGAAAGATTGATAGTGACTTTTGTGAAGGACTCTGAATGCCAGTTTAAGGATTTTGCATTTAATTTGGTAGGCAAAGGGGAGCCACCAGATGTTTGTGCATAAGAGAGCTGTGTGATTAAAACTGTTTTAGAAAGATTAATTTGGCAGTTGTCTTTAGCTAGATTGATGTTGCAAGAGGCCAGGAATTAGGAAAAAGTAATTAAAGGCCTTTTACGGTTGTGTTATCTGATAAGAAGTTGATAGTAATTTTAAAATTTTATAAGTATAGTTAATTTTCCTGAAGTCCCTTTGGTATTGGTATATAAAAGTCTCCTAGGGATTGCCTATGACGAACACTATCAGGTTCTTTTTACTCCAAAAGAAAGAAATGTTTGAACTGGTTCTCTGAAGAGGGTGTAGGGCCAATCTCTTCATCCTCCTGCTGGGTAAAGAACTCTAGATTCATGCTTACTTTTCCTGGTTCTGTCACTGCATCAGTGCTTGTGGATGAACTGTGTCACTATTTCATGTGAGGTGGAGGTTTGGATTACATGCATTCTAATCATTTACATATTTTCATTCTTTTTTATAGCAACAGAAGGAATTGCAGTAAAGTGTTACTGTTGCTTTGCATTTTATTCTGTCTGTATCACTGACTGACTAGCAAAGGATTCAGGTTGGGGAGAAGTTGAAGACTTCTTTTCATGCAAATTAATGTAGCATGAGCTTGTTTTATTTGTTGCAACAGTTAAAAATACCATCTTGAATGTTTCCTTCTTATGCTACTGTTGCTGTTTTACCTTGTTTCCAAGAAGCTGATGAACTTTTTGCAGGTGCCTGCCTACACGTCCTAAAATAAATTAAGGATGTAGTAGGTTATATTTCTTCTGTCCAGTTAACAAGACTTACAATAGCAATTTAAATAAATTAGTTGCAGTGTAATATTGCTATATCTTAGTTTTAATCTGCCGGGGACTACTTTAAATTATCTATCTGTGCTGTGTGGTACTTTAAAAATGAATGCAAGTTATCTACCATATGTAGTAAAAACAAACAGAAGCCACTTTAATTAATTTATTCATGAATTATAATAGAATGGAGAGAACATTATCAACCCATGGTAGTATTTTCAAAGACCAATTTATAGCTCACAGGTTGTGTGACTTAACTAGTTTGTAATGCTCTTGTAATTTATTTGTTAGCATGTTTTCTGGGTTTTCCAACGTAGAGTTAGAAAAGAGTTGTGAAGATTGTGTAGTTAATATACATTTCAATGAGAATTGTTTGTAGTTCTACACTAATTGCCAGAGACTTTATACAAATCAAGACATTTTCTTACTTCTTTCAAAGTGAATTGATTTATTTTTAATCCTCTTTTATAGCACGGTTAATACATTTACAAAGCTGTTCATGATTGGGTTTCAGCCATACAATGCTGCAGCACTCGCCCCCTTACCAGAGCACGCTTCCTACCACCAATGTTCCCAGTTTCCTTCCCTTGCCCTACACATCTCCTGCCTCTGAAGGGATCAGTTTGTCGATAATAGTTAGAAATGGTAATGCGATGCTAGAACTGAGTATTGAAAGCAGAAAAAGATATTCATGATAATCCTTCAGTGTATGTATTGCAGAACACATGTGCAAAAGGAGAGGGAGTAAAAGTAAGAGAGAAAAGTGTCTGCCATTTTCCTACTCTGATAAGACAATCATCAACCATTTCTGGGTTTGCCCTACTAAAAAAGAAGCACTTCCATATTCCCAGCAGACTAGCCTATCACAGCCCGGACTCGCGAGGCCGCAATGTGGTTCATCAATAAAGCTGGATTTATAGGTGACTACAATAGTATGCTACCCGCACGACAGAGCCTGGCAAGCTACCCATGTTGTATTTGATATGCCAAATACCAGTAACAATTATAGACCTCATTCCCATGACCTGATGGAATGGTTTGAGGCTGTTTATGTTCCTGGAGCAAGCAGATGCCCTTGGGCTCTACTAGCATGATACAGGACATATGGAGATGTTACTGGTGCCCGCCTCCAGCAAATCGACGATGAACGGGAAGACAGTGTTACAGTGACAGTGATAGACTAATAGTTCATAATACTGTTTTCACTACAAAACAACAAAGGCAGTATATAAATTAGGAAAGTATATCTATAAGTATACATATATATATATATAGTTGATATGTATATATCAAGTAGTATATGAATTAGGAAACGTTCCTTGATATGGATTTTTAGAATGCTTTATGTAAAAATTTTAGTGATATGGACAAATAGTTCATGATGCTGTTTGGAAAGAATATGTCTTCATAGGGCTCACATACTGGCATGATCATGCTGTAGGATGGAATGACAGTTGAATAAACAAATTTGGATTGACTACTTGGTTTTCTACATTCAGTTAAATGGAAAATATTTACTCAGACTTCTGTCTTCTCTAACCATTGCCCAATGGATATAGTATGGATAGAAAGTTGGTTTTTCCCTTTGTTGTTGCAGAAGACAAAAATAATGTCAAATTGTGTCAACTTAAAAATCATGAACTGGGGCCAGAGTGATAGCATAGGGTGGAAGGCATTTGCCTTTCTTCCAGGCAACCTGGGTTCAATTCCGTCATCTCATATGGTCACGGGATACCACCAGGAATAACTCTTGAGTGCACAGCCAGGAGTTACCTGGCTAACATAGCATAGGCTTGTTTGACACCCCAAGAAATCATAAGTTTCTTATTGTGAGCAAATTTAGGATTGTTAATAAATTTATATTTGATTATTAGGGAAATATTAAGATAAAATTTAACTTACAAATAAGATCATTGAAGAGTTTTTTTTCTACAAGTTTGACTTATTTATCTAAATCTGCCTAGAAAATGTTGGATTCTTAAGGTGAAGCCTACAAGGTTTCCGTAGGTACACATAAGTGGACTTTTACAAGCTAACAGCTGAAAACTCACTGCAAAATTGAAACAAATTTACTCTTAGGATTATAAGTTCCAAAAGAAAGATAGAAACATTTTTGAAACTTAATATGATTATGTTTTCTTATCTCTAGACACATAATTTAAGTAATTGCTCTTACTATATATTTCAGTGCATTTAAATATTTGAAGTCGTTTGTTTATAGTCTATAGATCAATGCCATCTAATAATTTTGTACACTTACAGAATGTTTCATGGCTTCACTGACTAGTAATGTTGCCCACTAGCTGCAACCAGTGTGTTGATAAACTATTTCATTGTTAAATTGAAATTGCAATGTAATTTTTAAGTTAATTGATGCCATAAACAGTTTAGGTGACAAATCTCTAGATATTTTAGAAAAGATCCATTGAAAATAACTTAATATCTTGGAAATACTTTGTGTTTTTGATGGCGCTTTACAAACTTTTCACAGTTTTTGATTTCTATATTGTTATTTTGACCATTATAACTGTTGAGATTTAAAATTCTTTAACATTTTGTAGAAGATGGACTGAGCAGGTAATAAGGCAGCTAGGGCATTTACCTTGCATGTGACACATCCATTTTGATCCCCATAATCTCATACAGTACCCTGAGCATTGCCATGAATAACTCCTGAGAGCAGAGCCAGGTGTAAACCCTGAGAATTTCTGGGGTGTGGTCACAAAATCATGTTCAAGATTCATACTTTCTTTTAAACTTCAAAAGCTAGCTGCTGACAGATATGTTCGAACTGTCAATGTTGTAGAGAAAGGTAGATTTCACGTGGAGTCCCTTGAAAGTCACTGACTAAGCAACAGACATTTTTGGTAACACTGACTCATGAGTAAACTGATATAACACCATCTTCTTTCTTGTTCTTCTTTTTCTGATCTGCCATAGTTTAAAATTGAACATACTATCTGGAAACATTCACAATTGTGATTTTCTAGCACATTAGTCTGACAGCAAAATTCTATTTACTACTTGTATGATCTCACCTAGTGCTAGTTCTTTTGTTTTGTTTTGCTGTAGCAAATAAGTTCATCCACACATAGCTAAAAACCCTCTTAAGGCTATTATTCTTTTATTCTTGAATTTTGATATAGCAGCTTGAGGCTTTCTATTCTGTAGGAAGACACATGTCCCTGATTTTGTATACTTTTTTCTTATAAGGACACAGACCTTAAGTTATTCAAGCAGCTGGCTATTCATTTTATCCAGGTGAGAATTTATCTTTTTAATCAATGCTTCTTCAGCCAAAGAAATTTTATCTGAAAAATCTATGTGCATTATCAAAATTATCTGCTGCCTTCCCACAAGACTTTTGTTGATGCTCTGTACCTGATTCCAGTATCTGCCCATTGAACTTCCTTTATTATTCTTATTTTTTCTCTTTATGTGAATTCTTGCTTCTCTTCATGCCAGACAATTGTGCTCATCTTCTATTACTTGCATTGCTGAATGTTTAGGCAGTGAAAAATACTTCTTACTGACTTGGCCCTGGCCTGTCTGGGAAATATACTTCTTGAGCCCTGCATTCATCTCAGAGTGCTTGACTTTCTTGCCTCTAGGATGACCTTACTCTGCAACATGCTCTACTTAGTAGAGGCTGTTTCAGTTCTTGTTTATAGACTTGAGAATGTTATTTAACATTAACCTCAGGGTGAGCTCACTTAGCTGAGGAAAAGAAACACACACACACACACACAACTTCTCTCTTATTCTTTGTTACTGAACTTTTAAGCCATAAATTCATGCGAAATGTGTTAAGTTTTCCTTTTAACAATGCTCATTGAGCATACAAGCTCTATTGAGTAAGATATTGGCCTGTGATTGGCGGAACAGGAAGAAAACAGTCCAAAGTAGCATAAAAAGAAAATAGAGAATGTTACAAATGCAAGTTTAAAAATAAATATCTATATATCAATTATGTGTATATATATATATATATATATATATATATAAATGTATTTATCAATTATGTCAGACATTTTATTTTGACTTGGGGGCCAAAACTAGGATTGCTCAGGGCTTAATCCTTGTTCTACTTGAGAAATCATTGCTAGGAGGCTTGGGGATCTTCTGGAATGCAAGGGATTAAAAACCAGGTCTATTACATGAAAAGAAGCCCCCTACACACTATACTGTTACTTTGTCACTTGTCACTTGTCTTTCCGTTTTTCATCAATTTGCTCGAGCAGGCACCAGTTATCTCCATACATCCTGTCATAAGCAAGTGTAGCCCAAGGTTATCTGCTCACTCCAGGAACATGAAGAGCCTCAAACCATCCCTTCAGGTCATGGGAATGAGGTCCATAATTGTTACTAGTTTTTGGCATATCAAATACAACACGGGTAGTTTGCCAGCCTCTGCTTTGGCAACAGTTATATAAAACATTTTATAATTACTGTCTAATAAAGGAAGAAAGTAATTTTAGGGATATCTTAACAAACACTTTTGATTTTTGATTTTGGGGCTTGGGGGGCTACACCCAGTGGTGCTCGGTCTTACCCTTGGCTCTGTGCTTTAGTGACATCACAGCATGTAGGTAATTTGCTTTGCATTTGCCTTGCATATGGTCAACCTGAGTTTGATATCCAGCATACTATATCTCTACAGCCCCTATTATAGTACTTTAGTAGTAGGTTTAGATGGTGTGGGTTAACACATTTGAAGAAATGCAAGCCCATATCATTAAATTTATATAACTATATAGTTTATGAATCATTTTGTCTTAATTTCAAAGTAATATTTTGATAATTCAGGAATATCAAATTACTTTGTGTGCCAAATAAATAACAATTATTACTGTTGTAGGAAATGTTAGGATTGGTTTTATCTTTGCTTTCTTTAATTTTCAATTAATCTTGTGGTGAGGTACATACATGAGTAATAGTGTACTAGTTTCTTGTTTTTTGGAATATGGGGAGTGATGTCTTCTTAATAAGAGAATCTAATTATTTATTATCTATTTCTTTATACATGAACCATATTCTCAGAATGGATTTTTCAATCAGGTTAGCAAATAAACTATCTATGTTCCTAAAAATTAGAGTTTAAGAATAGCAAATTAATCAATATACAATTAACATTTTAATTAACAAGTACTTCCAAAATTAAAAAGGAAATATTCTCTACTGAGACATGTTAACTTTCATTATAATTAAAAAGGGAAATAATAATTTAGCCTCAAAAAGGAGCTGTGGAACAATGGGTTATAAAATATGTACTGAAAGGCTATTTGAAATTGGGAACCATTAGAGAAAGGGCTTTTAACAAGCTGTATATCAAGTTTCTATTCGACAACTTTGAATAACGAATGCATGACTATTCCCTTTATCTCTAACACCTTAGTGTCTGTTTAATATTGTTGGTTTTAAACATCTATACTTTCATTGCTAAGAAAAAGTCTTAACTGTTCAAACATTGAAGGAATCAATCTCTATTGCAAACTTATCAGAATTTCATAATTATAGTTGACAAAGCCTCAGAATTCAATATATTCTTTTTCTAACTTACAGAAAGATTTTTCAAAATAATGTACACTAAAAAATTCAAGAGAAGTTGAAAAATGTTGAAGGTTAAGAAGGCACATTTATGTTCCATATTTACTGTTTCTCTTAGTAGACAGAGGAAAGAGAAAATGCGTATCTTTACAATGAGTTGTGTTTCTCAGTTACTTATGAGATATGCCTGGAAAAATGGACAAGGGCAGATCCAGCCATATTGGGGAACTAAGCTCTTTAGGAGGATGTTACTTTGCAATGTATCACTTGTATCTCTTGTCTCTGTTTTTCATATATTTACTTGAGCAGGCACCAATAAAATCTTCATATGTCCTGTTGCAAGCAAGTGTACCCCAAGAAAGTGGGCATCTGCTTGCTCCAGGAACAGGAAAAGCCTCAAACCATTCATTCAGGTCATGGGAATAAGAGTCATAATTGTTACTGGTTTTTGGCATATCAAATAAAACACAGATAGCTTGCCAGGCTCTGCTGTGTAGGTGATACACTCTCAGTAGAAGGCTCTCATCTCATCTCAAGCATTTACTGATGAAAATCAATGGGGAAAGATCAGGTTTTCTATTGGGTGGAGCTCTGAGAAGCTGTGAGTCTGGATGTTGAAAATGACTGTCCTCATCCTGTGAGGGTTGCTCTGGCTTCCTGCTAGGCTCAATGGGATGCCGGGTCACTCTGCAATGATGAGGAGAAATTATTTCAGGGCAGCACTAAACTAACATGACTGGCATTTTCTGCATAGTATAAGGAAGAATTTCAAAACACAGTTATTTTTTCTCTATATTCATAGCATGGACAATAACCAATCTTGTTTAGAAGTAATAAATATTAAATTTTAGAATCCCTAACTGCAAGTTTCCATAGTCTTACCTGATTTTCTTTCATTTTGGGTTAAATCCATTCTGTTTATGACATTAGAAGTCAAAGGTCATGTCAAAATAAAGCTGAGAATAATATCAATAGGGAAAAAATCTATTAAATTTATGTTATGGAAGTGCTTTTCTTTTCTCTCCAAACCAGATATGCTGCATATTCCTTTTAGGTAGATTCTGTTAACCTTCTATAATTATATTCATCTTCCTTTATGCAGTTATCCTCTTCAGCACTATTCTTATTTAATAGTATCATCTTTTACAATTTATTCTTATCCACAGATAGAAACTCTTACCACGCCAAATCTGTCTTTAATGTTCTCAATGTTGTACAATGTTCTTTTGACATACCTTGCTTAATATTTTTCAAGTACCATAAATCTCTTGAAGTTGTTATCTCAATTTGTTTGTAAGTATAATTTCTGGAGTTTGGAATAGAGAGCTTCTTGATAGACCATGAGGCTTACAAGGTATCGTAAGAAAATGAAGGAGTGAAGAGACAATGTTTGATAACTAACCAAGTTCTAAATGGGGAGTGCAACAGGAAATTCCAACGTAAGGGCCAGTAGGTAAGTGGCCATCTCTGAACACTGTAGGTATGCTGTAACTATTGGTGATAGTCTACGGCCATACCACCCTGAACGTGCCCTATCTCATCTGATCTTGGAAGCTAATCAGGGTCGTGCCTGGTTAGTACTTTCTGACTAGTAACTGTATAAATAGGCTTATTTTTAAATAGGACAAGACAAATCTATTATGAAAGTATGTTTTTAAGTTAAATGTGTGGTTAAATCACTGTTAGTGACTGTTACAATAAATAAAAATTGAGAATTGTTAAGTTATACAAATAAATGTAGGATTCTCACATATAAAGAACACAAATTCTTTGTATTTTTTTTTCTTTCTTTAGTTTTTGTTTTGGGGCCACAGTGGCAATGCTCAGGGGTTTCTCCTGGTTCTGCACTAGGAATCACTCATAGCATTTCTCTGAGAGCGCAGGGGATGCCTGAGATCCAACCCAGGTTTGCTGCATGCAAGGCAAACACATTACCTGTTGTACTATTTCTCTACCCATATTCCTTATTATGAGAATATTTTATTATACTCTTAGACAATACTTAATAATTTATCAACATTTTAAGTGTTTAGGATTTAATTTTCCTAATTTTTTCCTTATTAGTTTGGGACTTGACTTCCTTCTACTCCTGAGTAGCGTAAACATCAAAAAGTTTTATGTTTGGCCCAAGGTGTCTATGCGTATTTGGGGACATGGGGCTTGGTTTGTTTGGTTGTAGAAGAGTAAACACTTATGACAATTAACATATACATGTGAGAAAAAGAGACTAACTAAGACAAGAATTTCATTTTTATCTTTGTGCTTCACCAATATTGATTTCTTTGAAAATTTTTTTAAATATCATTTGTCTAGTAAGTTAGTATAGGTTTTTGTTCTTTTGCTTTTTGAGTCACACCCAACGATGCTCAGGGATTACTTTTGACTCTTTGCTCAGGAATTATTCCTTGCGATGTTCAGGGACCATATCGGATGCCTAGGATTGAACCTGGGTTGACTGCGTGCAAGGCTAAATCTTACTCGCTGTGCTATCGTTCCAGCCTAAGTTAGTATAGATTATTTATGTTATGTATAACCATGTAATAGTGATTCCAGTTTATTTATATGTAAAATTCACTCTGAATGCCAGATATTTATTTGATATTCCTTCTAGCATGCATTTAGAATAAGTGAAAACAAGTTCTTTTTTATGTTATCTGCTCCTTATTTTTTGGCATTGTTTATTAAAATTAAGCTATAGCACAAAAACTTTTTAGAAAATCATGTTTCTGATTTATGTTTTTAAAATTGAATTTAATATGTTCTTTATTTCATAATTTGCTTTAATATTTTCCATTTCTGAAGCCTACAAAGCTTGATATGAAAGTAGATTTTTCACAATTGGGTTATAAACTCCTAGAAAATGGGGTTTATAGTAGAAATGCTGCCATAACTTTAAATCTCGCATTGCTAGGAGGCAGCCTTCAATCTTAGTGATTTGCTGACAACATAGAAGTTTGTTTTCAGATGCATCTGCAATGTATGTCTATCTTGAGCACTCCAGATTGTAGGAAATGAAGTATCTTCCTCTTAGAGGAGAAAAGAAATATTCATTTTGCTGAGGGCAGCATCAAAGGAAATGTCTTAATATGCTGTACTTACCAGTTTGTTTTTGTTGAATTTGGCTAGATATTTTGGTTGAAGCAGGGGCTTCCCAAATGGTTGTGCAAAGATTTGCTATCCATCACTTTTATGAGTGCCTGGGAAATATAGCTGTGAAGTAACTTGGAATTGAATGAAGGATTTCATTTTGCTTCCTTTTCAAAAATGTTGATGCATCCTAATCTTGTGGAAAATGTCTAAAGTCACTCTGTGTTTATTTTATGAGGGGATGTTTGTTTGATGGTCTGAATATGCGTACACTCTTAAAGAATAACCATATACTGTGTAGCAGAAAAAAAATTGACCTTGGTTTACTTGAATCACTACTAGTGTTTGATGCTAGATGTTAGGCGCTAACATACTAGCATCATATTCTGACAAAGGTTAGATGACTTAGTTTAAAACCTAGCAGTGAAAAATCCAAACTCTAATACCTTAGTTTAACAGGAACACACACGAGTTTTAGTAACTGCAAAAGAAGTTTTCTGGAGGTCTTGATTTTGTTGTTTGAAAGAAAGTATGGGATAGGTTTACCTACACTGCTAGAGCAATAGGAGTCTAACTGTATTTACAAGAATTTTTAATGACTAGTTGTTTTTTTAAATAGGTTTATTTTTTGATACCATGATATATTATGAATTTAAGGGAAATAGATGGGAGCTAATTCTGAGAAATAGGTGGACGACAGATAATTCTAAGTGCTTCAATTTTTTGCTGTAAAATGAAGATCCTTTGAAGAACTTATGCCAAACTCACTAGTATGTGTTGATCATTTTTATTGTTTCCGAGACAACCAGTTTAACATTTTCACAGCATGACTAATGATTTGTTTATCTTTCCATAAACTCCATAGTCAGTTTTGAACCTTCTTGTGATGTTCATTTGTTCTTCATATGATGTTTCTCCATGCTTTGGCCCCAGAGTTTCTAACTTCAGCTGACTCTACACTCACTACTGTCACTTTTTTTATATCATATCTAATATCACATTTACTGGTAGTTTTCCCTGTCATATGCTTTTGGCCTCACATCGCGACTGTTTTATCATAGGTGACAGTATGGATCTTTACAAAATAGATCTTACAAAAGTGGAGCACTTTTTAGATCCTAAAAAGTAAAATAAAAGTTTATATGTTTATATAAATGAATATGCATTTCTATATATACACATCTATGTATATATTTATATATGTAAAAGTACTAATATATATGTGTATATATGTACATATGTATATATGTGAGTATAAAATTACCCATTTATATGTGTGTATAAATGCACATATGTATATGTACACACATGTGTGTGTATATAGAACAGAAACACATAGCATTGAGCCTGTTTTCACTTCTTCTGAATGTATGCTAGAAAGGAATTTCAAGTAAATTCTTGTCATTCCAGAGTAAATTTTACATCTAATTGGAACTACTCTTACATGGCTGTATGTATACAAATACTTAATACTAAATATTAGACAAATGATAATATATTTCAAAAATAATTCTTACAGAAGTCAATATTGGTGAAATAAAAAGTGAAATTCTTATTTCTGTTCATCTCTTTTCTCACATGAATATATAAATTCTTACAAGTATATATATGTGTACAAAAGCATATATGTAGGTATATACATATATGTGTCTATATATTTTAGTGTATATATAAATGTGTGTAGATATATATATAGATATCTATCTCTTATCTACATCTCTCTCTATATATTTATACAAACATATATATATATTTATTAATTTTTCCTGTAAGCTCACATTTTGAAGGAATCTTGGAAGTATCTAATTAGAACATTCACAGTAATTTTTAAAATAGGCACAGAGGTTTAGGTGGGCTCTAAAGTGATATTCAGGGAATTGTCATCCATGTGAAGGCCAATCCACTGAGCTATTAGAAAAAGCTTCTCTAAAAAAAAATAATTTATGGTCACTCTCAAGTGAGGAAAATTAGAGTTTAAGGACCAGCAACCAAAAAAAAAAAACAATTTGATTCTCTTTATCCTCAAATTCTCATTTAGAATTACAGTATTTATTGCCAAAGAAATTATATTGGGCTGAGATTTTTTTTCCTCATAACCCTTTCTTGTTTTGTGGAGCTTGTTAAACCTCTTACACATAATCCACTTCCATTAACATACAACAGCACTTCAGGGCATTGTTCAGTTGCCCATTTTAATAGAATTCTGAGATGGATCTGATAAATGACAACTTTCCAAGTAATTTTCTATAGAATAAAAACAATCTAGTCAAGACTGTATCTGTCAATAAAGGTAACCTTGACTAAATCCATATTTTTAATTAAAGTTTATGGGCTTTTGAAATGCCTATTTGTTAAATAAATGCACAGACTTTGTTTTAGGGCAAGCAATGTGGTGAAAATTAGTGAAAACAGTAAGTGAAATTACACTAAATTTTAGGCCACTTCATAAATTATTGATAGTTTGAGAAAAACATTACTAAACACAAAGAAAAATTATAAAATACTCATTATAAAACCCATAAAAGAAATTTGTAAGTATTAATAACTATTATTCTCCCCTCTAAAGATGTGATAATTGTAAATAAATTCATAATTTCTGGGATATATCACTGTATCACTGTCTTCCCGTTCATCATCAATTTGCTCAGAGCGAGCACCAGTAACATCTCCATATGTCCTGTCTTATTCTAGCAGAACCCAAGGGCATCTGCATGCTCCAGTAACATAAAGAGTCTCAAACCATTCCATCAGGTCATGGGAATGAGATATATATATATATATATATATATATATATATATATATATATATATATATATATATATATTTAAATATATATAAATAAATATAAATAACAATGTCTAACAGTATGTTATATATATATTTTTCATGCATATGTATCTATTATGAATAAGTTTATATTTTTGTTTAATGAGTTGCATAATATTATACAAGTTGTGTCTTACTTATTAACTGACCTTCTCCTACATATGAATATATGTGCGTGCTTATGTGGAAGAGGAAATGAGGAGGTTGGGGCCACATCTGGTGATAGTTAGAATTTCCCTCTGGTTTCTGTGCTCAGTGATCATTTCTGGAAGGGCTTGAGTTACCATATGTAGTATCAGAGACTGAAAATGGGTCATCTCATTCAAAACAAGAACGTCACACTATGTGTTATTTCTCTGGCCCTTCTGATACTTTTTTGTAGATTTCCCCCTTTGATCCCTTTGTAAGACATGGTTTGCCATTCTTATTTATGTGACTCAAAGGTAATTTAAGTTTTTAGGAAATAAATATCTCTGGAAATTACTGCCTCTGCCAGTAAATATGCTTCTAATACTCTATTGATTTTTCTTCCTTACCTAAAAAATATAAAATAAACTTAAATACATAAATAATAATGTATAAATTCTATTGAGTTGTATAGAGTCAATATAAGTAGAGCCTTCTATATTTTTGAAACATTAGAATTTTAATCTTGAACATGAAAGCTAGTTGTTTTTCTTTCCTGTTTTATTTCCTTTTGAGTTAAACCCAATGATGCTTAGGGGCTACTCTTGACTCTGCACTGTAATTATTCCTGGCACTGCTTGACGATCATATGAGATGCCAAGGACTGAACCTGGGCTGGCAGCCTGCAAGTCAAGACTCTACCAGCTTTTACTATCACTCTGGCTACCTTTATTTTTTTGTTCAGGAGGGAAAAAAAAAAAAAAAAATATATATATATCTGAATTCTATTTCTAATAGGAATGCATATTTTTTTCTGAAGAAACTTATCTTGAAAACATATTTTTTGAAAATCTGTGTTCTAGTAACTAAACTTTGAATAGTCTTCCTTTGGAGAACTTCAGTATTTGTTTTACTACTATGTATAGTCAAAATAATTCTCTTATTTATTTTATCATTACTGTTGTTTTTCAGAATATACTTTATATTGCTGAGAACTTTGATCTACCATTTCTTTTTCTTCAATGTTATTAGAGTTCATTTCTATGAAAACTTAGAGTAATTTGATAAAATATTTTTCTAAGAATTGAATTTTTTGCCCAGTAAATAAGACTTGCAATTCTAGTTCTTTTATTATTTAATCTTTAATAAATTGTTGGAGCCCTCGCTCCATTTGTCTGCTTCCCCACTCGGATGGCAAAGAACCACACTCATAATGCAATACCAATAGGGTTTATTCCAGCTAGCTGGGGCTGATTGCTTCACTGAGACACTCAGATCCTAGTGTGAACGTTCAACCTCAGGGAGAAAGCAAGCAGGGGATTATATAGGCCTTCAAGGCCATTACATGCATCATAGCCTGCGCAAATCCATATAGCCAATAAACTTAAAGAAAAAATGTATTTCAAACATTTCATCCTTAAAAAGGTCATGCAAACTTAAAGACAAGACAAGTGGTATGTCCTGTTCCAGTCATGTGCTTAATCAACCCTGAAGACATCCTGCCCACAGCCATGGTGAATACTGTCCAGATGACCAGGATAGATAGGCGTGGTCAATGACTTGTTTGTCAAGGCCCTAGGGCTTACATAGTTGGAGCCATAGCAGGGCCCAACAGAATACGTATGTACTATATAGCTGTGAAGAACATTAAGATGATCTTGATGTGTGATTTCAGGCAGCAGTGAATTGTACATTATTGATTATACAAAGTTATTATGGTATCCATGATTCCATTTGAAAATTATTCCAATATAATATTTGACAAGCTGATATTTCTTCAGTCTATATTTCTACAAAAATAGCAATTTTTTCAAATTGTTTGTTATATTTTACAAAGATTTTAGGGTTGTAGGACACACATCTGGCAATGTTCAGGGCACACTCCTGACCTTGTAACAAGGGGTTCCTACCAGCTGGTACTTGGGAACCATATAGGGTACTGGGAATTTAACCTGGGTTGGCCACATTCAAGATAAGTATCTACTGAACTGTATACATCTCTACCTTCAAGTTTATTTTTATGGACTGTAATAGTTGATTTAACGGAATATACCGTAAAAATTCATTGTTTCTTCACCTCATCACTGCTTTTCCACACTGCTTTCATACTAGGTCACTTCCCTTTGGGTACTTGCATCTATGCCAAAAGAAAAAATAAAGCAAAAGAAAAATAGTGCATTATGCCATGTTTCTCACTGAATTAATAACACAGCAGCAAAGTAATATTGAGTACTAGAGAAAAGAAATAGTTTAAGGCTTTGGAGTTGGATGTTTGTTTTGTTTTGTTTTGTGGCCACGCCCAGCAATGCACAGAAGATACTACCAGCAATTTGATCAGGAATCACTTTTGGCAATGCTCAGGGATGTTGGTATTGTACTTGGGTCAGCTATCAGCTGTATGAAAGTCAATTGCCCTGCCAGCTGTATTATCTCTCTAGCCCCAAGGCTTGTGAGTTGGAAAAGAGGAAATTAGCTCTGAAGGAATTTATAGCTATTGTATAGTAGTAAACTGAAGTTCTGAAGTTGAGTTTTCTTGCATGTGGTCATGATTTTTTTTTGTGAGACGTTTCTCTACTGCCTTTTATATTATGACCCATTTTATTAATTTTTTGTTAATAAAATTATCCTCATTCTTCAACTTTAGTCCATCACTTAAAAAATATTCAGTTTAGGAAATCTTTTGACATGATATGAGAAACTTTCTAAGCCAGGAGAATTGGATTCATGTGGAATTTTAGAATACGATTATTATGGACTTTATTGTTCACTCCTGAGATAAGGTGTAAAATTGCTGCTGGAAATTTAATGTGAAGTCAATGCGGCTTTGAAAATTGTTAGGCTTCTAGATTACTCCATGTGGGACTCATATTTTGGGTCATTAATAAATATAATGATAAAATTATATTAAAAACAAAATTTGAACTATGAAGAGAGCATGAAAGTGACTTGCAGTTAAAAGATATCAATAAAGGACAATTTATTGGTTCCTGACAGATCTGTTCTCTCAGAAGTCACTAAAATGTGAAAATGTAATTCTGAGGGTTTGGAGTGGCAGTTGAGTGGCTAGGGCTCTTACATTGTAACAAGTTCGATGCCTACCCCTCCCCCACACTATCCCTTAAGCCCTTCATGAGTGATCCCATTAGTGCAAACCCTGAGTGATCCCATTAGTGCAAAGCCTGAGCACCAGCAGGTTCTGACTAGTGCTAGAGCACTAGCACTAGCTCAGGGGATCATAGCAGGTGTCGTCTCCATTTTTCTTTTGTTTGTTTTTTGGGTTACGCCTGACAATGCTCAGGGGTTGCTCCTGGTTCTGCAATCAGGAGTTACTCCTGGCGGTGCTACGGGACAATATGGGATGCCAGGGATTGAACCCGGGTTGGCCGCATGCAAGGAAAACACCTTACCCACTGGACTATCGCTCCAGCCCCTCCATTTTAAAATAATTAATTAATTAATTTAATTATTTATTTATATATTTATTTATTCATTTATTTCTGCTTTTTGGATCACACCCTGCCTTTCTCAGGGGTTACTCCTGGCTCTGCACTCAGGAATTTCTCCTGGCAATGCTCAGGGGATCATGTGGGATGCTGGGGATCGAACCCAGGTCGGCCGCATGTAAGGCAAATGTCCTACCTGCTGCACTATCGCTCCACCCCCCAAATTTTTTAAAGCAAGTTCTCAGATATTGTTTTTAAGAGTCAAAGTACAAATAGAAAAATGATAAATAGTAAAATGGTAAACATAACATGAGTGCTTTTCCTTATGTTATACTAATATTGAGTAAAATAATGATATAGGTTACCTTTTGAAAAATTCATGTTAAGAATTTATGCTTTGGTAGAATACGTGATAGAACTTGAGCAAAAAGTAGTGATTCAAATTTATTCAAAATCTGAAAATAGGAGAAAATCATTAAAGAGACTTGTGAAATTAGTATATTCCACATGTATGTGGTGGGAACTGTAGCTGGGCGACAACTTTATTAGAGATTGTATTTGGAAGTATGCACAGAAAAAAAAGAGTCAGTGCAATTTTAATCTTCCTCTGCCTTTTTATTGTCCTTGACTATCTACTGCATACAGAATCCACAGATTCCTGTAGAACATATTTCTGCCATTCTTCAATTATACATAAGGTTTTAATATGCTTTTTAGAATTTGCTATAACTAGTAAGAGTGACATTCAAAAAATTAGCCAAGGGGTCCAGGAATCTGGCACAGAAGGTAAAGCACATATTTTGGATGTGGGAGCCCCTGGCTCCTTCTCCAGCACCACCTGGGCACATGATAGTCCCCAGCACCGCTGAGCCCATACCATGGAAGTCCTGAAGCATCGTCCCCAGTTACCTCTGGGTGTAGTCCTACTCAGAAATAATCAAATAACGCTGTGTTTTTGTTAAACAGCCCCATGAGAACATTTAAAATATAAACTTGTTGCATTTTATGCTTTCATGTTGAGGATTTTCCTCTCTGAGCCCAGATGAAACTCACAACTGATGTTTTATTTCTGACTTTTCAACATTTAGAAGTAAAAAGTTGTAAAACTTGATGATAAACCACTCAATGCCATTTAATTTGCATATATTAAGCATTGGTTAATTTGAATAGAGAGGTTTACTTTCCCTAAATCTTTTCAGAGAACCAAAACTTATTTTTTTCCCTTTACTTGTAATAAGTTTTTGGGTGCATGTCAGTTAAAGTCTGTCAGTACGGTTCAGTTTTTTAAACCTGTAAGTAGATAGAAGGTTGCTATCTTCTATTTGTTAGAGTATCTTTTATGTAGTCATCAAGGTGATGCTTGGTTATGCCTCTGTTTTGATGTTCCAAGCAATGAAAATGTAATCATAGCTGTGAAGTGAAGTGTGTATAAATGAGTGTGATGATTCAGTCAACTTCAGTGACAAGTGTTGATTTTATCCTTTAATATGAAAAGGTTAAAAAAATATAAATGAAGAGGATAGTAAATTGCAGGTTTTCAGCAATTTTAAAGAAATATATGGAGAATTAAATGAAATTTGAGATTATATTATTAAAAACACTTCTTTTTATATTTTTAATAGCTTTATCCTATCACCTTCTAAGTATGTGATACTAGGTTTTCAAGTAAACATTTTTTAAAATGAGATGATACTGAAAACTCATGGATGCTAAGGGATTACATAAGAAAATATGAGTGTTTTAACTCCCTTGCTCCTTTCACATAGTGAGTTGTTTGCTCTGTAGTGGAAAATCCAAGAAGGTCATTCTTTTTATGGTAATATAAAAGTTTAATATATGATGTCAATGTCATATTATATCTTATGCTTTCTTGTAAGAAAATATGACAAAGAATCCAGAGTAATTTTGGAAGAAGGTTTTTTTTAATGTAATAAAATTCATGTATTAATTGTAGGTGTTAATTGCTTTCTGAGCTGACAAAATATGAATATGCATGATAGAAAGGCATTGCAACACACTGAACGAGATGTTATATGAATCGGAGAAACTCTATTTGTAATATGAAGAAACTGAAGAAGTGGGAGTGAAGGGAACTTTGAAGCATTGTTCCAGGTTTTATTCATCTCATCTTTCTTTTCTTTCTTTAGCATTCTAGTTATTTACATATTTATAGGTACAGAAGTTGATCTATGTAAAATATAAAATTAAATTCTCTGTATCACTGTATCACTGTCTTCCCGTTCATCATCGATTTGCTCGAGCGGGCCGAACGTCTCCAATGTCCGTCTCATGTTAGTAGAGCCCAAGGGCATCTGCCTACTCCAGGAACATAAAGAGCCTCAATCCATTCTGGAATGAGGTCTATAATTGTTACTGGTATTTGGCATATCAAATACAACACGGGTACCTTGCCAGGCTCTGCCGTGCAGGTAGCATACTCTTGTAATCATCTCTAACTCCAGCATTTATTGATGAACCGCATGGCCACAAGCGGCCGCGCAAGCCGGGCTGTGATAGGCTGGTCTGCTGGGTGGACTTCAGACGAGAGAGAAGTCGGATGTGGAAAAATGGAGGCCCTCATGGAGTGGGGGTCGTCTGGCTTGTTGCAAGGCTCTGCTGGGGTGGCGGGCCAGGGCTAGAACCCGCCATCCCTCCTGGGCGCCTTGTGAGCGGCTGGGCACAGGGAGGAAAAAAAATTTAATCTCAAAATTAAATTAATTTCATTTTTTCTTGTCACTTGTCTTCCTATTGTTCATTGATTTACTCAAGCCAGCTCCAGTAGCGTCTCCATTCATTGGGAATGAGGTCCATTATTGTTACTGTTTTTTGGTATATCGAATACATGTGGGCTGTGCACAGGGGGGTAGCTTGCCAGACTCTGATGTGGCTCTGGGTTCATTTCAGGGGACCCAGCCTTTTTCTATGTCAGTCTGTCAACTATCCGGGCCCACCGGGCAGAACCCTGGGTCTAGACAAGCCTGTCTCCCGGTGCCACCTGCAGATATTGCTGGGGCACTGCAACCACACCTGCAACACCAGGGGTTGCAATTCATGCCTTTAATAGTGATGTTTCAGGCAAGAAGTGGAGCTACAGCATGCCCACTCTCGTATAGTAAGTGTTCCTCCATCTTCTTCATAGGTCCCTTTTCACTGCACCTGTTCTTGCTCTCCAGTCCCTTGATCACTGTTCCGTGGGAAAATTCTCAATTTCTATCATCATAGGCTACTTTCCCACTTCCTTGCAATGTTTCTATTCCACAGAAAAGAAAATGATTTCTTATTCAACCTTCTCCTTCTTATTTGTTCATGTATCATGATCCCCCTTCAATTCCATCCATGTAGCAGCAAACTACAAGATTTTATCTTTTCTTGTAGCTGAGTAGTAACAACAAGCCAGATGATCCCTCCCCACTCCATGAGGGCCGCCATCTTCCACATGGGACTTTCCTCTCCTCAGAAATCCACCCAGCAGCAGACAATCCTATCACAGCCCAGATCATTGACACCCACCCTGCAGCAGTTTTTTTTTTTTTTTTCAATCAGCCGAGGTATGCTGATCCAGAGACTTACAGACATGGGGCAGAGCTGCTACTTGCTCTCCCTGTACCCAGCTGCTCACGAGGCACCCGGGAGGGATGGTGGGTTCTAGGCTTGGCCCGCCATTCCAGCAGGGCCTCACAACAAGCCAGAGGATCCCTCCCCACTCCATGAGGGCTGCCATGTTCCACATTCGGACTTTCCTCTCATCAGAACTCCACCCAGCAGCAGATGATCCTATCACAGCCTGGATCATCAACACCCACCCTGCAGCAGTTTTTTTTTTTCAATCCGGCCCAGGTATGCTGATCCAGAGACTAACATACATGGGGCAGAGCTTCTACTTGCTCTCCTTGTGCCCAGCCACTCATGAGGCACCCGGGAGGGATGGCGGGTTCTATCCCTGGCCTGCCATTCCAGCAGAGCCTCACAACAAGCCAGACGACACCTCCCCACTCCATGAGGGCCGCTATCTTCCACCTCCTCGGACTTTCCTCTCCTCAGAACTCCACCCAGCAGCAGACGATCCTATCACAAGCGGCCTTGCGGTTCATCAATAAATGCTGTATTTAGAGGTGACTACAAGAGTATGCCACCCAAACCGCAAGCCTGGCAAGCTGCCTGTGTCATATTTGATATGCCAAATACCAGTAACAATTATATTAGGTCATTCCCATGATCTAATATAATTGTCTGAGGCTCCTTATGTTCCTGGAGCAAGCAGATGCCCTTGGGCTCAACTAGCATGAGGCAGGACATATGGAGATATTACATCTATTTACCGCTCGAGCAAATAGATGATGAATGGGAAGATAGTGATATTATTCCATTGATTATACACAAACACACACTCATATAAATATATGCATGTGTATGTACATTTACATATATTATATGTATCCAAGAAAGAATGAGAGTAACAAGAAATTTATTTATGTCTCTATATAAACTTGTATGCTTATATATCTTAGATGAATATATATTTGAAACATTAAAGTAATATTTCTCTCTTTATATATGTCAATCAGGCACTGCTTGTTCTCCTTTCTTACTGCTGCCATATTAAGGGTTCTTTCGGGGTCAGGAAAATAAACATTTTTGTTACTGGTTTTGGCATATCGAACACACATCAAACAGCTTGCCAGGCTCTGCCGTCCGGGCGCTATACTCTCATTACTTTGTTGGGCTCTCTCAGAGGGGGTAGAATATTCATGGTAATTTGGTGGTAAATTGTGTGGCCTCTGTGCGGCCGCACCACAACAGGGAAAGCTGGTTTCTGCTCTGCCAGGTGTATCTGTGTTTGTGGCTCAAGCATTCCTTGGCTTGAAATACTCTTCTCTGAAGGGCGGGTCTCTGAAGGGTGGGTCCTTGTAGGCTGGGTTTCTGACAAGCCAGGCTGAAGACTGGATTAATCTGTTGGGTGGAGATCTTACTAGCTGCTGAGTGTGGATGGTGAAGATCGCTGCCAGCAAGGTGTGGGGGTTTCTCTGGTCTCTTCCGAGGCTCCATCGGAATAGTGGACTCGGGTTGGAAGTTGCTCTTGTGGTCCATGGAATGCAAGGGGTTCAATGGGGAAAGCTGGTTTCTGCTCTGCCGGGCATATCTGTGTCCAGATACACCCACCTCCCCTTCGCTGATGACATTGGTCTGATAACACCAAACATTAGCCGGAGCGGCACAAAGGCTGGATGACTTCGACCGAGAATGTGGAAAGATAGGTCTAGAGCTGAATCTAAAGAAAACTATGTTTATGAAAAAATGAGCTAGTTCCTGAGGCCTCATTCACTCTCAATGGAACAAACATCTCTGAATGCAGCAGTTATGTGTACCTAGGTCGAGAAATCAACATGATGAACGACCTAAAACCTGAGCTGCACAGGAGGAAGAGAGCAGCATGCAATGCCTTCAAAGGCATCAAAGAAATAGCTAAAAGGACAAAGAACCTTCGGCTCTGGGCACATCTCTTTGACTCCACCGTTCTCCCTGCACTAACATACGCCTCAGAGACCTGGGCCCTATGAAAGCAGGATGAGAATGCTATTCAGGTCTCCCAGAGAGGAATCGAAAGAGCTATGCTTGGAATATCACGCCCCACTCAAGTGAGAGAAGGAATCCGGAGTTCTGACCTCAGTCGCTATTCCAGAATCAGGGACGCTGTCTCGTTTGCCAAGGCATCGAAAATCAGATAGACTGGACATGTAATGCGATTTGGAGACAACCACTGGACTAGAGCCATTACCCACTGGATCCCACGGGATGTCAAAAGATCATGTGGCCACCCACCTACAAGATGGTCAGAATTCCTTGTCAAGACCCTGAAGGAACAATTTGAGGCTCTTCACTTTCCTGAATCAACCAGATGCCATTGGGCTACATTGGCACATGATAGGGTCCAATGGAAATGTTACTGGCTCCCCGCTTGAGCAAATCGATGAATAATGGGATTCAAGTGATCAAGTGAAGTGATATATATCTATATATATATATATATATATATATATATATATATATATATATATATATATATATATTTCTTCACTGATTCTTATTGGACTTTTGGTGTATCATGAAATTTGGTTATTGCAAATAGTGCAGTAGTTAACATAAGAATGAAGATACTTTCAAACTAAGTTTTTTGTGGAATCATCCTGTCTATATGTAAACTGATTCATAATTTTTTAAAGATGTCTCCATCCATAATGTTTTCCATTCTAACTAAGCGAGATATTTCCATCAGTGAATGTATGTATCATATTCAACACATCTTAGCGTGCACTGGTTGTTTGAGCATTTTCAGATGTATGTGACAGTCTCACAGGTATCATTTTGAAGTCCCTCATGATATGTGATGAAGAGCAATTTTTATGTACCTATTGGCCTTTATATGATATTGAGAAAGTAACAGCTAAATTCCTCTTGGGTGGGGGAGATTGTGCATTGGGTAAGAGACTTGCTTTGCATGCAGCCAACCCACATTGGATACCCAGTACCACATATGCTTTTGGAGTCCTTCTGCAGAGATCTTGGAGCTCAGAGCTAGGAGATATCTTTGCGCACAGAGTCAGGAGTAATTCCTGGCATACCCTGGAATGACCCCAAAACAAACAAAACCTCTCAAATTTTCTTTTCTTTAATTTTTCTTAATGCAAAAAAAGGCTGTTTCATATTAAGTTTTGTGAGCAGATATGTTGTATCACTTGTATCACTTCATTTGTCTTCCTGTTGATCATCGATTTGCTCGAGTGGGCACGGAAACATCTCCATATGTCCTGTCACATGGTAATGTAGTCCAAGTGCATCAGCTCACTCCAAGAACATAAAGAGCCTCAAACCATTCCATCAGTTCATGGGAATGAGGTCTATAATTTTTACTGGTATTTGGCATATCAAATACGATACGGGTAGCTTGCCAGGCTCTGCCAGGCTCTACAAATATATTGTATATTTGCCCTTTATTTAGTGTGTGATGAGTGAATATTTTAATCGAATAAGTAGGATATTTTTATCCTATTCAGTTATTTAATAGTGAAAATTTTTTTTGATGTAGTTACATTTTTTTTTATTCATGGCAATGGTGTTGAGTCATTGAAAATGCCTCTGGAAACAATAATATGGACAGTTTTGGTTTATATTTTTCATTCTATTTTATGGATTGGGGTGTAATATCAAATCAAGGTCTTTAATATACTTTTGAATTAAATTTTGCATGTGATTTGAGATAGGATGACAAATTCATATTTTTTCATATACCTAAATGTTTCCTTACCACCATTTTCTAAAGAGGATTTTCTTGCTTCATTTCATGCACCTGAGTTTGTGTGTTTGTTTTTTTGTCAAAGATTATCTGTCTATGTGTAAGAGGGTCTGTTTCCAGGTTCTCACTTGTATACCATTAGTCATAGAGTTTGCCTTTACTTCAGTATGATACTGTTATAATTTAAAATTGTGAAGAGAAAAATCTGTCGTCTTCAGTTTTTTACATACTTTTTTATTACTTTTCCAGTGATTTGTATAGGATCATTTTAACTATGCTATTTCTTCCAATCCATCAAAGTTTGTTTTTGTTTCTTTAGACATTATTCTATTTATCTTAATGATGATTTGCAATTCTATTAATATAATCCTTTCTGTAGTTTGTTCTCATTGGTTTATAGGTTCTTGGCTTTGGGGATTACAATTATTATTGGTATTTTTTTTTCTACATTTTTCTACGTAACTTCTAATGTAGAAATTTCACCATATCCAATTTTGTAAACTGTATCTTACTGTATTGGTTCATAAATATTTTAATCTTTTCTCATTAATGTATTTTGTCACTGAATAATTTGCATGTATTGAACTACCTTGAATTCTTAGGATAAATCCCACAAGTATGATTCTTTCTATATATAGTTTGTTGGATTCAGTTTGCTAATATTTCATTGAGGATTTGTGCATATATGTTCATTTGAGATATTGGTTTGTAATTTTTATTATAGTGATGTGTCTGTTTTTGGTATCAGGATAATATTGGATTCATATGAACTGTTTGGAAGAGATGGTTTCTTTAACTTTTTAGAATAGCTTAAGAATGATATGAAGAAAATTCTCTATAAAAGTTTGAAACCCTGAAGCAAAAACAGCGAAACACAATCCGCTTTTATTTTCATACACCTTTCCATAGCCACCGAACACCTCCACTCTGATAAAGAAACTTACATCACATGAATACTATGTAGCTGTCAGAAAAAATGAAGTTATGAATTTTGCTATATGATGAATGGAAAGAATCATTGATGATTAGTCAAGAAGAGACTATACTCATTTTTTTGAATAAATATACTAGATCTTACCGATGATACCCTGGTGTAGGAAGGATTGAATAAATGTCTAATTCTGCTACTAGACTTTAAATACGACAAAAAAATCAATTGGCTTCTATTTCCTAGATTACTTGGAAGGGGAAGGAGAGGAAGATAAAGAACCCCGCGATGTGGGAGGGAATTGGGACATGGTTGCTGGGCACTGTGGAGCGGGGCTGAACACTTGTACCGACCCCCACGCATTAATTTATATCTCACGTGTAATAAAATGTTAAAAAAAAAAAACAAAAAAATAAAGTGATAAACCACAAAAAAAAAAAAAAGTTTGGAAGAACTTACTAGTGAATCCAGAGGTATCAATGCTTTAATTTTGAATGATACTTTTGATTCCCTTCAACTTTCCTGTTAGTAATTGCCCGGTTCAGGTGTTTGGCTTCCTCTTGACTCAGTCTTAGGAGATACCAGATTCCAAAAATTTATTCATATCTTTTAGACTCTCTAACTTTGTGTCATAAATGTTTTATAATAACATGGGATGAGATTTTTTGTTTTCTGTACTATTTGTTGTAATTTGTTCCCTTTCATCTCTGATCTTGATTTTTCTCTTTTAGTCTTTGTTAGTCCACCTAAAATTTTTAATTATAAATTTTAATGTTTACCTCCTTCTGCTTATTTTGAGATTCCCTTTAAGTTATTATTCTTGCATCTTAGGTTATTTAGGCCCTTTCTTATCTCTGATGAGCACTTGCATTTCGATGAGTTTTTACCTTTGGACAGATTTTGCTAAAACTTGTATCTTTACTCTCATTTGTTTATAGGAATCATTTTATTTCTTCTTTGATGTACTCGTTGACCCACTGGTTGTTTAGTAGTAAATTGTTTAGTTTCCAAGTATTTGGACTTTTCTCATTCTTATGTTTGTGGTTATTCAACTTTCAAAGGTTCAAGAAGATACTTGATGTGATTACTGTTCTGCTGAATTTTTTGGAGACCTGAGTTGTGTCCCATGTCACCATAAGTATCTCATGTGCAGAATATTTCATGTGCATTGGATAAAAATGTGTCACAAGTGTTTTAGATATGAATATCTAAATATTCATATGAATATCTCAGTATGTCAATTACTCATTTCTCTTCAATTTCTTCAGTGGAGTCAGTATTTCCTTATTTTGTTTTGCTTTCTTTTGTCTTGTTTATTTATTCAGGGGTGAGAAGCGGTATTAAAATCTCATCTTACTGTTTCATTGCTGTCAATATTTTTTTCAGATCTATTATTAGTTAATTTATATATTTTCAATTTTTATTTGTCAAATATACATTAATGAATGCAAATTTATATATAGATCCCATGGTGATTAGTGATGACATTGCCCTTATAACCTTTTAAAAATAGAGTCTATGTTGTCTGTGAATGGCTGTCGCAGCCTTTTTCCTAGGAAACACTGTTAAATTGCTTCCAAGACTTTTACTCTCAGATTATTATAACATTAACTAACGTATGCCTCTAGTAAGCATCAGAAACTAGGGTTCAGTTCCTTGTCCATCAAAAGGTCTGTGCATTTTGATTGGTATATTGAGATGTGTTATAGAATTAGTAATGTTTGTGAAGTTTGTCTTGACTTTTTGATTTATTTGTTACTTTTTTTTAATGAATCACTGTGAGATACACTGTTACAAAGTTGTTCAAGATTGGGTTTCAGTGATACAATGTTCCAACATCCTTCACCTCATCAGTGTACATTTCCCACCACTAATCTTCAGTTTTCCTCCTGCCAACCTCTCTCCCCAGGCCTGCCACTTGGGGTTTAGCGGGGTCCCCTGGGGTATTAGGAACTGATGACTGTTCTCCTGACCAATGAATAAAGGAACCAGATCACAGCCTTCATAGTCACAGGCTCTTCTTTAATCCCTCCTTTCCTCTCTGCTTTCTCCCTAGTCTAGTCTGCTAGTTCTATAACTCACAAAAGGGTGGGGGATGGAGCTGCAAGGGGTTGATGGAGTTTGATCCTGAAACAATGAGAAGGTATCAAAAGCTCCTCCTTCCTGAGGCAATATACCTGGGAACTTCCCACCGAGAAAGAATATTGCCCTGGGGCTGTAGACCTGCTCTGGACAAAGGCCACATCCAGCTGTGTTGTTCTCTCCTTTCCTTTGCTGGTAAAGTCATCTTAATTCTAGTCATTTTTGCATATACAGAGTAAGAGATAAAGACATTTATCCACACCCAGTGTTAAGCTTAAAATGTTCTTGGATGCATGACAAAGGGTGGCTTTTCCTGCCACTTCTTGCTATATATTCCATGCTACTCCTCAACCCAGGTTAGTTTTTTTTACCTGATCCCAACAGAGTCCTAAATCAATTGCTTATCTTTGGGTCAGGACAGAGTTTATTCAATGGCTGCGCTTTTAACTCATTTTACTGCTTATGACACTTAGCCTGTCACATGATGAGGCCAGGTAGCTTACTCACAGCTTGCCCTGGATCCATCTATGACCTGCAACAGGATCCTTCTTTTGGGGTGTAAGGAACTAGAATTAATCTAACGCAAATGAGGTTTAAGAGGAAATATGAAGGGTTTCCTTGGGAGCAAATATTACAGAGTGAATTAACTCCTATATTAGAAATGCATAGCCTTAACTGTCCTTCTGTATCTTATAAAAGGATGTTGCCATAACATAAGAATATGCAAAAGGCATACCGGAAAGAGAAAAACAACATTTTACTTATAATGTCCATGCCCAGGGCTGGAAAGTCACTGCACCTGGTTTAGAGATGGACACCTGCTGAGTAGGAAGCAGAGGACTGTGAACAAAAATGTAATTCGACACTCTCTTGCTCACTCTGTTTCCTTTCGGGCATTATGGTTTGAAATACCAGTACTGAATGGTTATCATATTTATTGCTTTATCTAGTTCCACCAGTAAGTTCTTGTCCAGAGTAATCATTTCCAGTTATCACTGTCACAGTGGACTTCATATTGTCTTTTTAAAGACTTGTTTTTTTTTTTTTTTTCTTTTTTTGGGTTGCACCCAGCAATGTTTAGGGATTGCTCTTGGCTCTGCACTCAGGAATTAATCCTGGTCTTGCTGGGGGAACCATATGGGACATTGGGGATTAAACCTGGATTGGCTGCATAAAAGAAAAATGCCCTACCCACTGTACTATCAATCCTGATCCTAAAAAACTATCTTCATGCTTATTGCAAAGTGTATTTAATATCCATAACGTCTTTATTCACTGTTTGTATATATATTGCTTTGTGTTACTCTTTCAAATTTAAACAGCAACTAGCTAAATAAATAATTTTATAGGTTCCTTATTACATCTAGTCTCTTATCTATATGTCATCAAACTCTTCTGTTATACAGAGTTTCATGTGATCTTATGAACGATCCTTTTGGTACAAGTTCTTTCTTTGATTGTGCTTTTCTCGGATAAATGTTTTTCTTTAATTTTTGTCATTTTAATAACTGTGTGTCTTAAATTTCTTCTGTTTGGGTTTACTTTGAAATATTTAGATTAATTGAATATGGGTATGAGATTTAATCCTCAGAATGGGAAACTTCCCAATTATAATGTATTCATCCATAGTTCTTCATCTCCTCCTTCATGTTCTTTGAGGATTCTTCTATATTTTCAATCAATGTTATTCCACTTAAAATTTGCATTTCTGAAACCATACTGTATATTTGCATTTCTGAAACTATATTTTATTAGTGATTTCCTACATTATATCTTCCAGCATACTGATTGGTTCATTATTTACCGTCATTGCAGTGAGGTCTTCCAGTGAGTTTTTAATTCACATACTATGTTCTTCAGTGACTCTTTAGTAACTTCTGATTACAGAATTCTCTCTTTGTTAGAGGTCAGTTTGTTAAATAGTCTTACTATGTTCACATTGAAATGATAATCTGAAAAAATTTTAGTGATGGGTGTTGGGGATCCTTCTAGACTATAGTTTTCCCCAATTAATTTTGAAGGCTTCTCCGCTTCATTATGCCTTCTACATAGTGAAAGCAAGGATTCAGAATCTTGTCTTGTGCATGCTGGTAGAAACCCGATGTGGCAATTCTTGTCAATTATTTCCACCTAGACCCAAATGTGGTTGTATTTAGGTTGCATCCGCTCCTGCTAAGACTTTGAAGAATGACTTTACACTGACTCCCTGCTATTAAAGTTATTGGTGTCTGTTCCCAGACCTATTGTTTTAGTCTTTGGGTAGAGACAGCTGGTATGCCTGTACCAACCTAGCTTTAATCTAAAATAAACTCCTTTTTAGAATCGATCCCTGCCTATATTTTAGGAGAAGGACATGGTCCTTGGCTCATAAAAAATAAATCAAACCAAAACTTGTGGTTTTAAGCCTCCCACCCCAGTTTGGAATGCTGACAGGTCGCTTCCCTGCCAGTGATTGCAGCTGTGTACAATACCACATTTGTCTGCCTAGGAACCTACTGAGTCCTGGAACAACTTCCCACCCAGACCTTATGCAGGTGGAAATACAAAAGGCTGTGGATGAATTTACAGTCCACCATTTTCACTGCTGGTCATTCTCTCCTCACCACTCAAAGCTTTGTTTGGGAGCTTTTTTGTACTAAAGCTTTCCCAGAGCTGTTTGGTACATACTGCTGTGCTATCCCTCTATGAAACTACTTGTGGTATCCTTTGATTTCTTCTGTCTTTTGTTGCATTTTTACTAGATGTGATTCACAGGACACTTGTTTCTACCATGTTGACTTCCTAGAACCTGGGCTTAAATTGTCTTAATAATGTAAAGGAGATATGCTTTTGAAATAGAATAAAAATTAATCAAACTTTAAAATAAGCAGTTAACATGCCTTTGTGTAGGTTGTTTTGTGTGCTTAAAAAATATGCATTAGGAATTGATTGTGCTAGAGGGTTGGAGCAAAGTAATAAGGTTGAGGTTGAGTTTTCAATATTGAGGTTTCATGTACTTAGAATTTTGTTCATTCCATTTGCTTTCTAATTCTAAATATGAATTAAACAGCATTAGGAATAAGTTATTTAATCAATGAACAATTCTCCTGACCCCTATGCTTTTCTCTGGATTAGTTAGAACTTAATCCTAGGGAAATTGCTAAGCAGCACACTCTCTCATACTTACTCATGGAATGAGGTAATTATTTAGGTTTCTGAAAGTTCATTTTCTGAGTCAAACTCTGAGTGAATTATATATAACTTGGTCTGACAGCTAGCAATATGACAAGCAAACAATCTGTTGAAATATCCCAGAGGGCTGATAGAATTGAGCCAGATCTTAGATGCTAGGTGGTCATAGACCCTCTGGTCTGTGTAAAGTGATGGGAGCAAGGCAGGCACCCAGCCATGCAAAATGGTCTTGGCAGCTTCTCACACCAAGTTTAGACATGGATAATTATTGTGGGAAGCTAGTATTGAACATAAAGATTAAGTACAGAAATGTAGTCATTAGAGCAATTTAAAGATGATCAGAGTAACACTAGTAGGTACTTTGACTTAACAATGACTCTATTCTGCTGCTAAGCCCAGAAGCCTTGAAACTCTCCTGGAGAAAGGCCAAGGTGAATGCCAGAATTTGGGACTGGATGAATGCACAGTTGGAAGATAAGGCTCTGGTTTGGGATGAAGTTTATATTGAAGGAGACAAATGTTAAAAAATGTTTCTATGCTGCTATCTAACTGTTTCTTCCTTACCTTAATTGACATATCTCCTTCCTTTCTCTCCCATTATTTCTTTATTGTACTTTCCATTTCCATTCTTTGTTTAATCTTTTACCTTTTCATTTCC
Organism: Cryptotis parvus; assembly: GCA_021461705.1. Classification (NCBI taxonomy): domain Eukaryota; kingdom Metazoa; phylum Chordata; class Mammalia; order Eulipotyphla; family Soricidae; genus Cryptotis; species Cryptotis parvus. Next base: position 181,623 of record JAJIBD010002930.1, read on the forward strand.
TTTTCTTTTCCATGTTTGACTTTTGTAATGAGTTAAATTCCAATGTTCTAATTAGTTCCTAAAAAATATTTTAATCAGATATCTGCATTATGCTTTTAGTGTCAACTTGGAGGACAAAATATGCATAATATGATGCATAATTTACCAAGTTTTATGATGAATGAATTGCAAATTATTTTAAAGATTATTTCTCAATAAAACTATTCAATGAAACAATGCAGTATTGATCAGAACTAAAGTCATTCCATGCTTACATTCAACCAGTTGTCTCTGATAAAGTTTTTTTATAAATTCAGTGTTTGAATTTTCATCAATAGCCAATTAAGTCATCAACAGTCAGTTTAATATATCTTAAACTATTTGTCTCATGTTATAAAACATTTTTCTCTTGTTTTATGGTGCAGATAATTTTCAGTGCTCTACTTCGAGTTTCTTCATAATAGCCCACTTTCATGATATATTTGCTTATCACAATAGATCAAGAATATTATTATTCTAGATCAATTATTTAGAAAGAATATTACCCAGTTGATATTACTTAATTTCTTTTATAAGCAATAAATAATAGTGAGTAGTGAATCATCTTGCTAAAATTCTATCCATTTGAAAACTTTAAAAAAATAATTCCTTAGTACTTCAGTGCTAAGATACTGGGGTGATATTGATAAAGTTCAGGGGTGGGCAAACTAAAGCCTGTTGGACAAATCCAATCTTTTATACAATTTAGATTATATTTTATTACGATAACTAGGCTGAGCCCACTGGGATGAACCCAGAGCCACGGCAGAGTCTGGCAAGCTACCTGGGGTGTACTTTTTAAGCCAAAAAGTAATATTAATGGACCTCATTCCCAACGAATGGAGACGTTTCTGGCTCCCACTCGAGCAAATTGATAAACAAAGGGAAGACAAGTGACAAGAGACATGATAGCTAGTTTTATTTATTTATATAATTTCCATTTTTCTACAGTATCAAAGTTGAGAGGTTGCAACAATGACCATAATTGACCTAAAGACTCCATCACTAAAAAGAAGGTGGATGGACCTCTATTGCTTTCAGTATAATTAATAAAATATATATATTTATTTCATTTTATTGAAGTGTCAAGATTTTAAATAGTATTTTGTTTTTGTTTTTGTTTTTTTTGCTTTTTTTTTGGGTCACACCCGGCAATGCTCAGGGGTTACTCCTGGCTCTGCACTCAGGAATTACTCCGGCGGTGCTCGGGGGACCATATGGGATGCCGGGGATCGAACCCGGCCCAGCACAGGCCGGCCGACGTGCAAGCCAAATGCCCTACCCGCTGGGCTATTGCTCTGGCCCCTTTAAATAGTATTTTTAATTAATATTTTATTATATCACCATGAGATATACAATTACAAAGATGTTCATGTTTGAGTTTCGGTCATACAGTGGTCCAGCACCTATCCCTCCACCAGTGCCCATTTCCCACCACCAATGTCCCACTTCCCTCCCCCCTCCCTAGTCTGCCTCTATGGCAGGTTCTTTTGTCTCTCTTCTCTCTTTCAATTTCTCTCTCTCTTCTCTCTATCTCTCTCTCCTTTTCTCTTCCCTTTCTTATACATTGTGGATTACAATACATACATTTAGAGGTTATCATGTGTATCTTTTTATAATCAATGCTTAGTTCTAGGCTGGTATCCTTTTCAACAATTATTAGCACATTGTTCCCTTCTCAGTCTTACCTAACCTCTGACTCCCACATTTGTGGTATACCAGGTTTTGAGATATTGCACGAGTGCTTTGCACCCGCACACCATGGGGATTGGGCTGTGTCCAGCTATGGAGCCTGGACCTTGAGATTGACTGTGGTTGTGTTGCATGACTTTTCCGGCTTCTGAGAGTCTGGGGGAGTCAGTCCAGGAGCAGAACCTGCCCCCATTCCAAGACACCTTGTCAGCCTAGCACAACAGGCAGAGACTCTGCCCTGCACCTGAGTACATGGTGTCTGGATGAGAGCCTTAGCAGCTGTTCTGGGCAGGGCTGCAAGGCCTTTGTGGAGGGAGCTGAAGTAGGGGAGGCAGCCCCAGCTTTAAATAGTATTATTATTAACATGTTACTGGTAGCATGACATTTATCACTACCATGAAAATAATATCTCCATCTTTGCTCATGGTTACCTTCTTTTCCTAATTTTTTCTCTCCCAGACATCTCCACCCACTACTATGAAGCCACTTCAGTTCTTTAGGCATAAACTTAGATTTTAGTTTTATTGGTCATTATACACTTACTTTATTTTTATTCCACATAGGAGTGATAATCTGTTATTTGTCCTCCTTCACTTACCTCAGCTTGATGCCCTTCTGTCCTGTAGTAACTGTAGTAATTTCATATTTAGTTATAGCTGAGTGATATTGCAATGTGTTTGTTTGTCACATTTTTAATGTCATGGTTTTATTTTTTGTCTTGAAATAGATTAGCTGAGATTGGGTTTAGTTCCTGCATGAGATAACCAGAGACAAATCTACTCCCCCCAAAAAAAATAATGAACCATATCAACTAACTAAAAGATTATAGAACAATAGGTATTTGGCAATGAAAATAAAGAATATTTCCTATAAAACAGGAAACAAAGTGAATTTTGCAACTCTCCTAGTTTATTGCCTACATAGAGTTTTGAAGTACTATGATATAAAGAGGGACCATCCTGATGGAATAGAATTGACTGAGTTGAAATGATAGAGTTCAAAAGATCAAGATGTCTGTAGAGTGAAAAGAGAAATGTACACAGAGAAGCTGAAAGAGCATCAGAAGTCCTCCCATAAATATTCTGTGCAACAATAAGAGGCTGTGTATGAGGACACTATCAGAGATTAAGGAGAGAAATACCCACATTCTAAAGTAAGCTGTGTCTGATGACGCAAGGACTACCATCAGTGTACGTTCCTTCCACTTCAAATTGATGAAGCACAGGTTACGACACTTTGCAAATTCTCTTGAGTCAGTAGTCAGTAACAATTAGCCCTAGACTGAATACTGATCTGTACTAGTAAAAAGCAGGATCCAAAAGACCAACTGTTTCAGTGTAGTTTAACAGGTTTATAAGAAAGCTCAAGAATATTTATAGGGCTAAAATCACATTCAGTACTAAAAATGTTAAACTCAAAATATTTTTCTTCCAATTAAATTTTGCCTTTCCTGCCATGGAGCAGGGCTGGGGGAGGGGGAGGGAACCGGGCACGTTGGTGGTGGGAGATGGGCACTGGTGGCGGGATGGGTGCTGCAACACTGTTTGACCAAAACTCAAATATGAACTTTTTAATTGTATATCTTTGTAATTTTAAAAATAAAAAATTAAAAAAAAATTTTGCCTTTCATACGGAGAGGGAAAACATGTCTGTGATGATGGAAAATAAGCCATTTGACCCTGATGTAGAACTGGCAAAAATACAATTTCAAAGACATTAAAATGCTTATTATAACATTCCAGAATTTTGAATGTTATATGAGATTGATGACACAGACATATATATGTATACACACATATATACATATGTATACAAATATATGTGTATATATATACACACATGTATATATGTATGCCTAATTAGTGTTCTATAATAGTGTTAACTTCCTCCTCCTCCATCTCCTCCTCCTCTACTTCCTTCTCCTTCTCCAACTTTTCTTTTAAATTTGGGGTACACACCTGGTATTGTTCTGGACTTATTTCTAACTCTATTCTCAGGAATCATTCCTGGTAAGGATTAATAGACCATGTGGGGTAATCAAACCCAGGTTGAACCCATACTAGGTAATCTACAAATATAGATTTACACACACATATATATACTGGTATGCATACTCATGTACATACATATGTTATATAATGTGTGTGTGTGTATTCCAAATCTAGAAATCTAGGGCAAGAGAGATAGCACTTTAGGTACAATACTAACCTTGCACATAGCTGATATGGACATGAGTTCTATCCCCAGAACTTCATTTGCTTTCCTGAATACTGTTAAGAGTGACCCTTGAGTATTGGCCAGGAATATGTCTTGAACAGTGCTGTTCAAAACAAAAGACAAAACAAGCCAATAAATAATAAAAGACAAAACATAGTAGACAAGTTGCTTACCTAGTATGGGTTCAACCTGGATTTGATTTCCCCTTGTGGTCCTTCAACCTTAACCAGGAATAATCCCTGAGAACAGAGTCAAGAATAAGTCCTGAACACTATGTGTTCGGGTACCATGTGTACCCCCAAAACCAAAGAAGTTGGAAGAGGAGAAGGCATAGGAGGAGGAGCAAGTTAACACTATTTTAGAACACTAATTTAGAAAAGTCAATGACATTAGTCATCTTTAGAACAACTGATAAAGGCCTGAGTATGAATAAAATCAGTATCTATAATGTAGAAAAGTATAGGTTTCATAAAATGTTGAATAAACCATTGAAAAACAAATTTCTAGACTAATAGAAATTATTACAAATACTTTCTACTAGTCATTCTTCAACAAAACTCTATAATTTCCTGCATAGGTGCACAAAAAACAACCATAATGCAACCGTGGAGTAGCTCAAAGGAGTGGAGCACATTCTTACTAAACCCAGAGATTGAATCGTGACCATATGAACACTGCATCAGCCCACCCAGAATAGCTCTAGTGGCTCACAGTACCACAGACTGGGCCACTTAATAGTACAGCTTCTACCACTTGGCAAGTACACTTGAGGTTAGATCTGGGGACCTAAGATTCCACTGAGTTTATCCAGAGATAAATTACTGCAATCACATCATGGTCATATTGCCCCAGATGAGCGGTAATGAGAGAGCAAAAAACAAAAAATAGGGAAAAAATTGAAATATATGTAAAAAGATGATGTCAGATGATTTTAAGCCCATGTCTGTTTGTAAGAAGACATTAAGCAGATATCTGCAGAGTACTTTTCAAAACTGCCAATCAAGAGTTTTCAATACTCAACAAAATGTTTCAAAAGCTGCAGTGAAATGATGGCAGCTTAAAGAATCAATCATCACTAGAAGGCTGCATAAGAAATGATAAATGAAGTTCTTGAGGCAGAAAAATATAATACTCAATAGAAATAGATTTATTCAAAGAAACTAAGGTCATTGGAAATAATAACTACATCTAGAAATGATGTAAAATTGTGAATTTGAAGATGTGCAGAGATAACTGACTACACAAAATATCATAGTTTTATAACTTATCTAGAGATACATAATTATATTTTTAAATATATGTACTGTATATAGAAATATAGAGTTCAGTGGGATGTATTCTTCATCTCACTGATTTTTAGAAAAAGAGACGACATATTGGTCCACAAATAAGTCTTCTGCTAATCAAAAGAGACCATGTAGAGTTTGAACAGAGATGAGAAACAGTGATTAATATTTGAAAATAGTATCACTTGTATCAGTTGTCTTCCCCTTGTTTATAGATTGCTCAAGCGGTCACCAGTAATGTCTCCATTCGTCAGGAATGAGGTGCATCATTGTCACTGTTTTTAGCATATTGAATACACCACAGGTTGCTTCCCAGGCTCTGCCGTGGCTCTGGGTTCATTCCAGAGAGCCCAGTCTTTTTCGTTGTCAGACCATCAACCATCCAGGGCCCACAGAGCAGAGCCCTAGTTATAGACAATCCCGTCTCCTCTCTGCTGCCTGCCAATGCAACTGGGCACCGCAGCCACACCCTAACACCTTGAGGGACAGGAAATAGTATATACTTTTAAAGGACCTGACAAATTGCACATCATATAATCTCAAAAATAAATAATAAGAAATAAAATATAAAATAAGTAGCATGCAAATATTTCAATAACAAGTTTACTGAAAAATAAAGTGTGAAGTATAATTGGGATAAGTACTAGAGTAATATAAATAAAAGCAAATGAAATCACTATGTACATTTTAGATCAGATACATTAAAATACTGACAGCACCAAGTCAATTGAAGATGAAAATGAGTCAAAACTCTTGTATAATGCTAATGTATATGGAATAGTAGAAGGATTTGGAAAACAATTATTAGATTCTTTAAATTCCTTCAGAAATATTCTATATGATCCAACTATCTGACTACTAATTAATGAAGACAACAGAAAGCTCATGTCTTAGAACATTTTATATAACTCTTAAAGCAACTTGATTTGTATAACCAAGAATCTGTACCAGTCTAAACATCTGCCAATTTATGAGCAAATATAGAAATTATGGAATATTAATAAAATGAACTATCACGCATTAAAAGAAAAGAGTACATTATTGACACTAACATTTAATAAGAACATCAAAATGTAATAAATTTCAGAAAGCAGACTCTCTTTTCAGAGAAAATAGCATGTGATGGAAATTTTATTTATATAAAACTTTAGAGAAGTCAAGGCAGAAGATGATAGTAGGGCACTTGACTTGCACACAGCTGATTGGATTAGATACTCAGCATTCCACATGATCCCCTTGCACCACCAGGTATAACCTCTTAGCACCACTTGGTGTGGGCCAAAAAACAAATCAAATCTTAAGAAAAGGCACTTAAATCTGTAATTACAGAAAGAGCAATCTGACTATTGAAAAAGAGAAGTGGGATGAAGTAAAATAGAATATAAGAAATGTTCTGGTACTGATGAATATGATATAATGTTAATTACAGTGATAGTTAAAATATATAATTGTCCAAAGATCAGATCATAAATTTTAAGGATGTGCAGATTATTGTATGTCAATTACACCTAGCGAAGCTGTTAAATAATAACATCACAACTCAACATTATAGGATTGTTTCTCTACGTCTGTCATTCCATATTTGTATTTTCTTTCTCATAGTAAAGCTCAAAATACATTGCCAGAGAGAAAGAACAGTGTGTGAGAAGCCTGTCCGTGCATTCAGTCAACCCAGGTTTGATAACTGGCATCACATATGGTCTCTTGAACCCTATGAAGAGTAAGAGAAAGTACTGTGGAGTATAGCCACCAAACCAGAAATTATTATTTTTTTAAAAAGGCAAAGTGGGTAAGGTGTTTCCCTTGCACACAGTTGACCGAGGTTAGATCTCCTGCATCCCATATGGTCTACCGAGCACCGCCAGGAGTGCAGAGCCAGTATACTTGAGTGCAGAGCTAGTATTAACCCCTAAGCTTTGACGAACGTGACTCAGAAAGCAACAAAATGAAATAAAAAATCAAATAAAAGGCTCAATCTTTATGCTCATTGTCTTACAAGTAAGAGACAAAGATTTAAACATTTTTACCACTATCACCAAAAAAAAAAGAAAATGTTAAAGGAAAGTTTAATATTAATCTCTAGAAAGTGAAAAATATAAATGTGGAAGTCAGACTTTTATAAGCGATTTTTTTTTCTCTAGACCATAAGCTATATTTTTAAGTTGCAGACTGAATCATTAAAGTAAACTGAAGGTTTACAATTAGGTATTATTCAGATTATTCAAATATTCCATTGTGTAGTTATAAAGATAGGGCAATGTTGGCTGAAAGTAGATTAAAGGATATGCTAAGGTCTGATGTATACTGCCTGTTGACAGATATACAGGGTTTCCTGGCAGACTATTTCCCAATAGAGATAGGGTGCGGGTTTCCCTAGTGATACTGTCTTCATGAAGCAGAAACACGGACTCTGCTATTTCAGGTCATTTTCCTGCATCACTTGTCACTTGTCACTTGTCTTCCTGTTCATTGATTTGCTAGAGCAGGCACCAGTAATGTCTCTGTTCATTGGAAATGAAGTCCATTATTGTTGCTGTATTTGGCGTGATCGAATACACCACAAGTAGCTGGCAAGTCTCTGCCGTGGCTCTGGGTTTATCTGGGTGCCCAGTCTTTTTCTATGTCAGACCATAAACTATCCAGGGGCCCACTGGGCAGAGCCCTGGTTGTAAACAAGCCTGTCTCCTGTCTGTCACCTGCCGGTTCAGCTGGTCACCACAGCCACACCTGCCCAATTGACTGTAGCTAGTCTAAGATGGAGTCTAATGGATGCTGCTTGGGATGCACACAGAAAACAGGTTTTTCTTGTTTTCTGTCTCTCTAAAGCAGATAAGATTCTGCCATCTTGGGCTGGTCAGGAAGGTGGAATTTGCAAACTCTCACCCCTTCTCTTGTCTGTTTCTCACCTCACCTAAATAGCACCTACTGCCTGCTTAATTCCTGTCTCCTTCCAATCTTCTGCATCACATATGCTAAATATATGGAATACCTTTGTAGTGTAAAACTATGTATCCTCAATTCTAATTTCTGTTGTTGTTTGATGCTGTTCAGTATATATAGAAGTTGGGGTCCTTGTGTAAGCTGTCAGCTGCCAAAATGAACAAGTTGTCCCTTGGCTGGAGAATATTATAAATTAATGAATTTGTGTCTACAGAGTCTCAAAGTCTCATCTCTGCTCACCCGACTGACAGTTCTCTAATCAACATCACAGCAACAGGGCACATCAGCTTATGTTTATATCTTGTTTCTTTTATTCATATTTCATTTATTTTAAACTTAAAAATATTTAAGTATAACAAATATAAAACTATATACAAATATTCACTAAAATATCTTTCTCTTAATATCCACTCACTGTTTACACTTATATGCATAGAGAAACATTATTTGCTTAATTTCATTATGCAAATTAAAGCTCCCTTGGGTTCAGGTAGACATGTAAGTTGGAGATATCACTTAGCATGACAAGGCCTTAAGCTAGACCCCCTGGCACACATCCCACCCATCATTCCTTCCCCACATCTTTGGAAATCGCCATTCAGCCTAGCTAGCTGCATGGGTATATCCAATATACCCATGCTGACTGTGGCCTCTATGATTTAGGAAAATAAATTTATAGTACATGCACATGCATTTGTTCTCTTTTTCTCCTTTCATAAAATGTTACATATTCATCAATCTTTTTTAAGCTAGTGTGCAGTTTTCTTTTCGTTTTCTTTTTTTTTTTTTTTTTTTTTGGGTCACAACCAGCAATGCTCAGGGGTAACTCCTGGCTCTGCTCTCAGGAATTACTCCAGACAGTGCTCAGGGGACCCATGGGATGCCGGGGGAACAAAGCCAGGTCAGTTGCATGTAAGGCAAATGCCCTACAGGCATTTGCTCCAGCCCAGTTTGCTTTATCACTTGACCATTGACAATGTCTTCAAATTTTAGCTAATTTCTATTTTGTCACTTTTTTTTTAGCAAATCAGTTTCCTATAAATTATATTTGGGAAGTTTCCAATATATTGCTTTTTCAGGAATGATACCATGAATATCTGTGGATAGATTGTTTTAAAATCTATTTTTAAAGGTTTGTCTTCAACATAAATTTCCAAAAATGGAATTCCTTCTGTTATAGGAATGTTGTAAATGTCCTGTTCTTAGCAACGTGTCTCTACACTCCCAGTATTGGTCTATACACTATTGTTTCCTCATAGCCTTGCTCTAAATGTCGCTAAGTCTTTGGGATTATACCTATTTAATACAGCAGCATATCACATCATGGCTAAATTTGAATCTGAAATGATATTGCACATCTGTTAAGATTAAAGACGATTAGCATTTCTCAGTGTACTTTCTCCCCCCCCAGCCCCCTGAATGGTTTTAGAATCTGTCTCTGACATTTTCTTGCTTACTTGCTCTCTTTCTTCATTTTATAAACTGGCCACACCCTGCTATGCTTAGGACTTGCTCTGTGCTCAGGGTTCGCCTCTAGTGGTGCTTCAGGGCACTTCATGAGGTGATTGTAATTGAATTCAGGTAGCCACTGAAAGGCCAGATTCCTACCTGCTGTACTGTCTCCTGCTCCTGATTTTAGGATCTCTATATGTTAGGAAGATAGCTTTCTTTGTGTTACACAAAATGTAACTATTTAAATTATGTTAGTAGTTTCTCTTTTACCTTCTGAAGTTTTATAATTGAAAGCAATTTATGTTTTAGGATCAGTTCATTCCTACAGTGATGCTCAGCGCCTGTTACCCCTGACTGTGAGTTCAGGGATCACTCAGATGGTGCTCAGGGAAGCAGGGGATGGACTAAAAAGTATCTTCTGAGCCAACTGAGCTTTCTCTGGTCTCAAAGTTTCATTTTTTATTGTAATTGCAGTTACCAAATGTTATTGTTTCTTTGTAGTTAGTAAAGATTCCCTCATACTTAGTTTATAAGTAAATTAATACAGGGCCAGAGAGAGAGTGTACAGTTGGTTTGGTACCCGACATCCTATATGGACCCCTGAACACTGCCAACAGTAATTTCTGATTGCAGAGCCAGGAGTAATCCCTGAGCATACGGGGTATGGCCCCCCAAAAAGTAAATTAGTCTGACTATATTCCTTTATAATGAATATTGTATTTCATTAATTTTTATTTAGTTTTTTTTCTTTCAGAATTTTTTGGTAAATAAAGTTAGGTACCTAGTCAGTTTGATTTCTTTAAAAATAACTATTCAATTGTATTACCATAATTTTTATTTTTTTTTATTTATTTATTTATTTATTTATTTATTTATTGCTTTTTGGTCACTCCCGGCAATGCTCAGGGGGTTTCTCCTGGCTCTGCACTCAATAATTACTCCTGGCGGTGCTCAGGGGACCATATGGGATACCGGGATCGAACCCGGGCCGGCATGGGCCAGCCTTGTGCAAGGCAAATGCCCTACCCACTGGGCTATCGCCCGGCACCCATAATTTATTTTAAAAGGTACCATTTTTCCAGTCAGTTAGGGTATTTCTGTTAACATACACTAATTTCCATATATTTTAGTATTTCTATCTCTCATTTTTTCCATTGAAGCAGTATTATACGGTGTTATTTACATATCTGTCAGAACTGGTGCCAAATGATTACTTTTGCTAAAGATTTAGTGTAAATTCACCTTCATATTTGTTTATAGATATACTGCCACTACCCGACAGTGCTCAGGGAGTACTCCCTTCTTCAAGCTTGGGAGTCACTGTAAGTGATATCAGTAACTGTATGGTGCTAGTATCAGACTCTGGCTCCAGGGTACAAAGCATGTAGAACTTTAGCATCAACTCTCTAGCTAGAAAGTAAAAAATAATGTGTTAGATGTTTAATTTATACACTGATATACTTGGTTAAAGGCAGCTGTTAATTTCTTTCCATTCTCAATAGAAACATGAAGTTTAACTCCCCTTTCCTGTAATCTGGGCTGTTCGTAGTGACTTGTCTAACAGAATAAACTGAACTGACGTTGTGTATTAAGACTTAGATATCCTTCCCAGATGTCTTGTTACCTTTTGATACCCAGGAAGTAACCATACTATGAGAAATTTCAAATAACTTCATGGAGAAAATATTCTGGCTAATATGAGACTGAGTCAATAGCCACTACCAAGTAGTCAAATATGAAGTGAGTCTTTATAGAATGACCCATCCATTTCACAATATATAGAGTATCATCAGATGAGTTTTTTCAGCTGATCCTGTATAGACCAATTGAACAATTTTAACTGAACCCAAACCAAGTATTCATCTTAAAAAATTAAATGGTTATACCTTTGATTGCTGGAGGAAGTTATTACACGGCCGACTAATACAAAGTAAGTAGACTAGGGAGAATTAAACTGAAAAAAAAATGTCTACATGCCACTATTATGTTGTATAGACTCTTCATATTTTTACTTCACTATAGTCTATTAAAAAGAGTATTGGTATAATTTTAATACAGTTTATATGAATAAGCATTTGACTTAAAACATTGATATTACTAGTACTTCTAAATCAGACTTGACTAGCATTGCATAATATCTGTCCTAATGGGACGGACAACTTATGACATTTAAAAGTAATTCGTTTATTAGTTTTACTTCATCTTCCTATTAGTAGCCATATAAACTACCTTATTATTAAAGTTATTAATATTTCTGTTTATATTATTTATGTGTATATATTATACTCATATATTTATGTACATATTTACAATGTTATATATGTATTATATAGGCAGGCACATGTTTTAACAAAATAAGAGAAGCCAATCAAAGAAGTAATGAAATATTACATTATTTCTGTGGCCCTATGCTTTATTCTCTTAACATTTAACAATTTACAAAAGAACTCCTTATAGATGACATATATGTTTTATATAGCATTTCTCTTCCCACCCAAAAGCTATTATGAAATCAAAGTAGCATCTCATGATTAAAGAACCATGTTTACTTCTTGAGGCATTTTCCTTAAAAAAAAAACAGTAAAATTAGGTTGATATAGAGATGCCTAGTATTTTCAGAAAATTCTTTAGGCATTTTCTTTCAAATGACAAATATAGATGGACAAACACCCCAATTTCCATGGTACATCAAGGATTAATGTTCGGCACCATTTATATCTATAAAGGCATTACATTTTCAGCATTTTAGAGCATGCAGTGGTCACAGATACTGAAAACAGACTGCTTCGATTTAGAATTCTGCTTCTCCACAGTAGCTATGTGAAACTGGGAAAATCTGCCTATATCATAATTTCCTACAAAGATAATGTGAATAGTACAGATCAAATACACATAAAAGTTCTAACATAAAGTAAGCACTCTTTAAGTGTTTATGAAATTAAATAACAATCAAAAGGGAGGGTTTCAGAAAGGAAAGTATTTGAAAAGTTAAAGAAGAAGTAAATGGTAACATTGGAGAGATCACATTGTAATAGGACTTTTTTTAAGCAGCTACACTCATTTGCATCAACTCCTTTTCCATTTTATGTAGCATCTTGGTTTCAATGATGAAAGATGCTTCTAAAAAGTTTTCAAGTCTTCAGAAGCTCTGAGGTCTAAATATATATGAGTCTTTTTGTATTGCAGCAAGTCATTCTGTTATGTACACATTTTAGTACAGATGGCTATTTTGAGACAGTGTAAGCAAAACTGGTTATAACAAATGAATTTTGTATCCTGAGATTTGTTTTTCTCTCAGTATGTTATCATTTTGAGCAAAATTTTTTGGAAGCATATATGACAGGTGTACTTACCAACTGTGCCTGAAAAAATTATGTTCAAGAAAAATATTGCCACTGCAAATCTCTAAGTTCCAGGTCCTTTTATTCATCCTTGAAATTATTCCTGCATGGATTTGTTTACTTCATCTCTCTCAGGTGTGTTTGTTTACAATTTATAACCTGTCTGTTTCCCAAATGATTTTGATACTTTAAAAAGTTCATGTATAATAAGACAATTAAAATAAAAATAGCTCAAAGTTAGATGACTGTACTTGAGGGTGAGATTCTCAATTATAATGTGCATGAGCCTAAAATCTTTGTAATTATATTTAGTTTAGTTTTTAATTTTCTGTTAGACAAAAAGCAAGTTATGAGTTCTAAGAAGAAAATTCCAAGGGAATTAGGACAGATATCTATTTTATTTTCCTGAAATCTGAAGTGTAATTATTGTGTAATATTTATCTATGATTGTCAAGAAATATCATTGAAATTTCACAGTTGTAGAGCTGTTCTTCATATCCCAGTCCACTCCTGAAGTATTTAAGGACATACCTTAAAAATGTCATTCAGCAAAAAGGTTGCGTGGTTCTGAGAATTATGAGTATTCTCTGATTTTGGTGACATTTAACTAAATTGTCCATATATGTTATCTTTTAAACTGATGAAAATTAGAATATTTAGTGAAGTCTTTCTGAAAGAATTTCTCACCTCTTTACTGCCTCCAATAGAATCACTTGAAAATATGTTAAAATATCTATTTCAAGATATATTTTTATTATACCACTGTGAGATATACAATTACAAAGATGTTCGTAATTGGGTTTCAGTCATACAGTGTTCCAGCACCCGCCACTATTTCAGATTTCACATGAGTTTCACCCAATTATTCTTTGGAACTAGTTTCTTTTTTATTGTGTTTGCTCTAGGAATTGAATGAACACCACTGAAGACCTAGAACTTTATTAAAGAAACAAACTTATAGAAAAAGAGCAAAGGGATTTCTAAGTAACTAAATACTTTATGTTTGAAGACATTGGATTTAATTATCTCAGGCTATACAACTAGATATTTGATTAATTTGGGGGGTGGAGAGTTTGGGCCTCAATGCTTACATTCTTCTCCTAGCTCTGTGCCTAGTCATTTCTGGTGGTACTTAAGGGTCCATATGTGGTGTTTGGGTTTGAAGAGAGGTCAGCCACTAAAGTTGTTCAAATTTGCTTTAGTTTTTCCTAATCTAAAATAAGAGGAGATCAATTCTTTTATCTACTTGGGAATGAGTTTTGTGATGATTGCTGTACATACTAGATTTAAAATACTTTAAAACCAGGGCATTAAAAATGAAAATCTGGGGCCAGAGCAATAGCACAGCCGGGTAGGGTGTTTGCCTTGCACGTGGTGGACCAGAGTTCAATCCCCGGCTTCTCATATGGTCCCCTGAGCTCCACCAGGAGTAATTCCTGAGCAAAAAAAGCCAGGAGTAACCCCTGAGCATTACAGGGTGTGACCCAAAAAAGAAAAATAAAAGAAAATCTGTTATTACTTTCAAGAAAAAAGATGAGGTTTAATAATCTAGCTCTAAGGACACTGTATGACACAGAAACTTTCGGATCTCACAATGTATTTGACTTCTGAATGCTACTCATCATGGTATCTCAGTAAGAACCTTGAGTTCTGGGGATGAGAGAATCTGACTATGCTTCTGAAATAGACGTGTGAACAATTCTACTATTATTGGGCCTGCATACATCACCCTTTCAACTACTTGTACAGCCAATTTCTGAGATATTTGAGGTTCTGCAGTAAAATTGGGTTGGTTTTTGACCTTCTCTACCGCCAGCTGAGGAATTAAACTTCTTAACTATGTACTTTAGGTCTTGTTTTTCTGTATTCTTGCTTCCAAAATAGTACTATTGTCTGCTATCCTTTTGTTATTGTGATATTTTTCCTCTTTCAAAAGCTCTAGGCTGTCATCTTAAGACTATTGGGGAGTAGGAAGGATGGTTAATACAAGGCTTTTGCTTTGAATATATTCACTTAAAATGTAAATGTTTTCTTTTTAAAAATCATTAGTTGGAGGCTTGAATCACACTCTTGTTTAGGAGTGTTTAAATTATGGTGCATATGTTATCCCTTTAGCTAAAAAAAAATGCAGAATTAGTCCACAATTCTAAAGCCTCAGATCTAGTCACTTTCTATTCTGTAGCATTAAACAACAGTAACAAAAGCAAACATAATTTTATATTTGTTTGAAAAATACTGCTGGTGGCCCCTATTGGAAGGTTATTATCATTTTAAAAGTATATTTTTCAGGGCCAGAGCAATAGTCCAGCGCGTAGGGCGTGTGCCTTGCACGTGGCTGACCCGGGTTCGATCCCAGACATCCCATATAGTCCCCTGAACACCACCAGGAGTAATTCCTGAGTGCAGAGCCGGGAGTAACCCCTGAGCATTGCCAGGTGTGACCCAGAAAGCAAAAATAAGTATATTTTTCTTATAAGATATGATAATTGTAACAACACAACATACAGATGCTTGAGTTTACTGCAGGGATGATAAGTCCAAATCTTTAGATATAGACAGTATACATATGATAGTATATGGACAATTTTCACCAATAATCCATGAAGGATCTTTGTAAAAATAATGCTTTACTAGTCCTACCAACACAGTTAAATGATTAAGGAAAGAAAATCAACTTAACTTGAATTTCAGATTTTTTATTTTGTTTAGCACTATACCTGGCAGTGCTCATAGACTTTTCATAGCTCCATTATATTGAACAATGATTTTAATGTGGAAGCCCCCTGGCACTTAATATCTGTGTGTGCTTTATGTCTTATAGTCTATTCTTGCAGTATCACAAGCATTTCTATACCTATATATTTAATATATAATACATTATATACAACATATACATTATATATGAATATATAATTTATATTGTTATATTATATATTTTATATATATAACAATTTCAGACTGAAGATCTATTTTCAAACGTATAAAATGACCAGGTAAAATAAAAAAGTTATTGAAAGATACTAGGTCCATTAGTTAGCATATGTGACATTTTTTGATCTGTATGTATATAAACTCACCATTCTCTTTGCTCCAATAGAGAAATAAGCCACCAAAAACTTGAAAAATAATACTATCTCATTCTGTTATTTTCTATTTGGTGGTAATTTTATTTTGTTTTGGGTTTTGGGCTACACCCAGTTGTGTTCAGGGCTTACTCTGGCTCTGTTCTCAGGGATCACTCCTCGTGGTACTCAAAAACCATATCTATGCTGTGGATTGAACCCAGAGAAGCCATGTGCAAAGCAAATGCGTTACTTGCAGTAATGTTGCCTTGACCTTTGATTCTTTAAAATAAACTTTCATTGAGGTAGATTCATATTGTCATTTCAAAGTTTCAGCTATATATTATTATATGTCGACATTGGTATGTACTAGTTTATCACAAGTTCATCACTAAGTCCAGTTATATCCATCACAATGCAATTGAACCCGTTACCAATTTACCCACATCTCCTTCCTGGTTATTTGTCTGGTAACCACAATTTAGTCTCATAAAGATTAATATTATATTTAATTAAGTTTTATTTGTTCATTTATTTTTTCAAAATACATTTATTAAATTTATTTTACACAGTACCTCTTTACCATATGTTTAGTTCATTTATATAACATTTTATATAGAATTGACTTAAAATGTCATAACATTTTTTAAAGAACTATTTCACATTTCACATTGTATATGTGTATATTTTACCACATCTACCATAGTTTCATTGTGTTGCCTCTGTTTTGATATTTTTTACTACATAATAGTGGTTTACCATTAATATCATTGTGAGAAATAACCACTGCAAGCATTAATAAGATATAAAGTGAAAAGAAGAAACAATTAGATTAAAAAAACTGAGTCATACTGTATTAATATATATGCAATCACATAGTATATTTATTTGTAATGTATAAGCTGATAAGACAAAGTGGATTGAATTGAAGGCATTTATCAGTTTTTTGAATACTCAAGTGTCAGTGATATTTGCTGACTCATTTTTTTTGAGTCTACTATTTCTGAGGGCTAATATGGCAATCACTGTGTGACAAAACCAGTTACCTGGCTGTGAAAGGGCATGTTAGAAATATTAGGAACATGAGAGTCATTTAAAAGAAGAAAGTATGATCAGAACCATTTAACTCATATAACCTTTCAGAGAAGCACTTTAAAATATAGTGTGGACCTAAATTTGCAAAATAAGATACTTTCTTTCTATAAAAGGATAACTGTGGTGTTTTGATCCTTGATTTGCAAATTTTAGATCATTTCAATGTTGATATCAGTATGATGGTGCTTATTTGTGACTGCATTTTCTCTGTGTGTATGTGCATAAGTGTGTCTGTATGTGTTTGGCAGGGTGTGTTTCCTTCACTGCTTTCATAATTTGTAATCTTTTATATGTGGAGTTACATATGTGTGGTTCTGTATTTTATCAAACCTTCTCACACCTCAATATAGATCTTGTAGTTATGCCTGAAATATATATATATACACACACATACACACACACACACATATATATATATATATATATATATATATATATAGGGAGAGAGAGGAGAGATTTACAAACTTACTGATTTGTACTTAATTGGTAGCTAAAAAGTTTTCTTTAACCTGATATTTCTTTATAGGTATTCTAGCCTAAGAACATAGCAAGAGAAAATGTAGCATGTGTTCAGGTAAAAGGAGGGTAATCATTTGCCATTTATAGACGCCTTCATGACATAGAAATAGCAGAGACAGGTAAAATACTTCCACCATATCAGCCCCTGGACTAACGGACTTACATCTTTTTCCAAATTGCAGCACATTGCAGAACTAATCTGGAGGGACTACAAAGCCATTTGCATTGTGCAATGAATTACTTATTAAAGTCAACTGACATCTATGGAACAATTGTTTCAGATATCAGAGCTATTGGAGGAAAAGCTGGTTATAAGAGAAAAACAGTGCTGCACTGTAGCAATCACACTTTTCAAGTGAAACAAATACTTAGGAATCCATTAAAGACATGGCTGGATATATCTATTCAAATTCATGCCATCTAACTTGTAGCATGTTGTTTTATATACACTAAATCACCTTTACAACTTAAAAGTAAATCCAAACAATTATATGGGACACAAAACTGTTGTGATTTATTTTAAATGTAAAATGCTGTTAAAATGGTCAAGTCAGCAATTAGGATCAAAGGAAGAGTTAGGATCAAAGTATATATTGCATTAACATTCTTTGGAGTGATGAGAGAATTAGTAGTTAATATTATATGTATTGTCTCTAATTATTCCTATTCACATTATTCTAGAAGGCGTATTTATGGGCTGGAAAGAAGATTGACTCAAAATTCAAACTTAACCATTCAACCATTTATTTACTCTTTGTTTCAACTCAAGTTAATAAACTTCTCTGTAAGTGAAGTTTGGCAGTCACTTTTCTCAAACCAGGACAGTGTGAGACTGCTTAAAAACTATTTGAAATTCTAAAGAGCAAGCATTGCTAAGCAATGTCCATTGTTAAATATCTCCAATGAGAGTCTATCTGATGGTGTTCATGCCATTCAGAATTACTGTAATATAAGACATATAGAGAGATAAAATAATTAAAGAAATTCTTTAGTTGAAAGATCAATGAATTCAAATCAGACTAGTAAATGGGAAAATATTTGAATTCTCTACAAGGAAAATTGCTTGATAATTATATATCACTGTATCACTGTATCACTGTCTTCCCATTGTTCATCGATTTGCTCGAGTGGGCACTAGTAACATCTCCATTGGTCCTGTAATATTTAATAGTTATTGAAAGTTTGCTACTATGTGTCTTAATAAAGAATGAATTATAATATCCACATTGTTTATATTTGAAAAATTGAAGTAAAGTGATTAGGTTATGACTGAAATCAAAGAAAAAGAAGCAAAATTATATCACCTTATTTTAATTTTGATTATTCCTTCCTTATGAATAAAGATCAGAACTTTTTTAATTTTTAAATATTAAAAGATCATGATCGACAAATTTCCTCATAGTACAGATGTCACGAGTATTCATTTTCCAACACCAGTTCCACTAACAATGTGCCCGACCACCTCCAAAGGCCACAGCCCACCACTGGCTCCCCATTCCCACACCAGTCACCCCAGTTTGCTATAACTGCATTGATCATTACATGTAAATAAGGGCAAGGTCCTGGGAAAGACCTAGCTCTCAACTTGGTTGTTACAAAGATTAGGAAAATTCAAAAGATATTTGTTATTGAATTTCAGAGTTTAATATTTTTATTCTTAAGTCCCCCTAATATTTCACTGGTATCTCTTGTTCTCCCATTGTTCATTGATTTGCTCGACGGGCGCCAGTAATGTCTCCATTCATTGGGAATGAGGTCCATTATTGTTACTGTTTTTGGCATATCGAATACACCATGGGTAGCTTGCCAGGCTCTGCCATGGCTCTGGGTTCATCCCAAGGGGGCTTAGTCTAAGCTCTTGACAAAAAATTATTTTGGTGGATAATTCATTTTTATTCTTTTATAAGTTTCAAGATTATAGCTTCATTTCTCTTTAGTTTTTGCTATGTTTTGGAGTGACACTTGGTGATCAGGACTCTGTGCTTTGGAATTTCCCCTGGTGGGTCTCGGGATAAAAAACCAGTGCCAATGATTGAAACCAGGTCACCTGTGCACAAAACAAGTGCTCAGCCCCCTATATTGTCTCCCACCTCAACATTCTTCTTTAGTTTAAGCCGTAACACATGCTCAGACATGCATGCATGCAGAAACTCACACGTGCATGAGCTTGCGCGCACACACAGACACACACACAGACACCATACACACACACACATCACCAAAGGTTTTTTCTCCTCCATCATCAATCCCTGTGATAGCCTTCATATTATATGAAGAACTGGAAGATACTTTTTTTTTCTTTTTGTGGTCACACCCGGCAATGCTCAGGGGTTATTCCTGGCTCTGCACTCGGGATTACTCCCGTTGGTGCTGGGAGGGCCATATGGGATGCCAGGGGATTAAACCCAGGTCGGTGACGTGTAAGGCAAAGCCCTGCTTGCTGTACAATCACTCTGGCCCCTGTAAGTTATTTTTTGTTGTGAATTTTTGTGGTGAATGGTTGCTTTGATTATTTATATTCTGCATATGAGAAAATTCAACTGGTAATTGTTTTTCACTCTCATACTTGTTTTGCATAACGCAGTTGAATTATCTCAAGTTCTGTCCATGCTGTTGCAAGAGGCACAATTTCATCTTTTAACATGTATCGCGAAGAACATTTTTGCTTATTTGTTTTGGGGACAACTCGGTGGTACTTATGTTTTATTCCCTGTTCTGCAGTCAGGGATTACTCCTGGAGGACTTGAGGGATCACATATGGTGCTAGGTTTAGAACCATAAGTCAGCCACATGCAAGGCAAGTCCTATACCTAAATCATATTTTATGCAATATGTAACAGATACAACTTCTTCATTTAGGCAACTGTTTATGAGCATTAAGGTTGTTTTTCTGTCTTGCTCTTATGAATAATACTGCTGTGGCGGACCCCCCCCGCCAGGTGTGTGCGTGATCCCTGCGTCTCCGCGGACCCAAACTGCCCCAGGGAAGAGCGGAAACTCCATCAACGGGAACCAAGGCTAACTGCCTTGGTTTCACTGGCGGAACCTTGGGCCCCTGCGCTTCCCGTAATCATCCCAAAACTCAAAACCGAACCTTTTACTACCTATCTTGCATGAGGTACCACTGAACCTTGGTCCCTACATCCTTGCTACCCACCCAAACTCCGCAAACAGACCAGACACCTAATAACTGTACTATCCTGTCATCCAAGACCCCACATTTGCAACCTACAATAGTCAAAATGGTAAAGCAACGCAAAGTTCCATCCAGCTCTGTGAGTGAAGTCACTAGTCCAGATGAGCCAAGCAATACCAATGAGTTATATAACCTCTCTGATAAGGAATTTCGGAAAGAAATGTTAAGGAGTCATAAGGAATTCAAAGAAGCAATGGAATGCAAACTCAATAAAATACAAGAGGACATGATAGAAGAAGTGAGGAAAATGCAAATGGAAATGACATATATTAAAAATGAGGTAAATGAAATGAAGAACACAGTGGAAAGCCAGCATAGCAGAATAATAGCTACTGAAGAAAGAATTAGTGATCTCGAAGACGCCGTTCCAAAGATTCTCTACACAACACCAGAAGATAGAAAAAAGACTCACAATCACCGAACAGACAACAAGAGATAATCGGGATGAAGCCAGAAGAAACAACATACGGATCATTGGGGTCCCAGAAGGGCAAGAAGAAAACCCTGATGAAGAAGAAACTGTCAAAGCCATCATTGCTGAGAAGTTCCCGGAACTAAAGAACACTTGCCTCAAGATCCAGGAGGCCCGTAGGATACCTGCTAAAAGAAACCCCAACAAGAATACTCCAAGACACATCTTAATTAAAATGACAAAAACTATAGATAGAGATAGAATACTGAAAGCAGCAAGATCAAAGAAGGAAATCACATACAAAGGAACATCTCTAAGATTTACAGCAGACTTCTCTGATGAAACACTCCGAGCAAGAAAACAATGGTGGGATATTGTGAAAAGGCTGAATGAACTGCAGGCCTCACCAAGAATTCTTTACCCGGCCAGACTCACATTCAGATATGAAGGAAAGATACACAACTTCATGGATAAGCAACAACTCAGGAACTTCATGGACTCAAAACCAACCTTAAAAAGAAGGACTGAAGGGTCTACTGTAATACGACCAAACCCCTAAGCACAACAAGCTCAAACAGAAAGATGGCACAAAATCCGATGACAATAATCTCTCTCAATGTCAATGGTCTAAATGCACCAATTAAGAGACACAGAGTAACAAAGTGGATTAAAAAATTGAACCCAACATTCTGCTGTCTACAAGAAACACATCTGAATAATCAGAACAAACACAGACTCAAAGTCAAAGGTTGGAAGACCATTCTCCATGCAAACAATTCCTCCAAAAAGGCTGGTGTGGCCATATTAGTATCAGATAATATAGACTTCAGGCTGAAAAAGGTTAGAAGGGACAACGAAGGCCATTTCTTATTACTTAAGGGGTATGTACACCAGGAAGAAATTACACTACTAAACATATATGCACCCAACGAGGGGCCAGCAAAATACATAAAACAACTGCTAAGAGACCTCAAAGAAGACATTAACAGCAGCACAATAATAGTTGGAGACTTCAACACTGCTCTATCAACGATGGATAGATCAACAAGACTGAAACTCACCAAGGAAATATTGGCTCTGAAGGAAGAAATGGAAGAAAGAGAGCTAGTAGATATATACAGGGCTTTTCATGCCAAAAAAGCTGAATACACATTTTTCTCTAGTGCACATGGAACATTCTCCAAGATAGACCACATGCTAAGCCACAAAGCATACCTCAATAAAATAAAAAGATAGAAATTGTGTCAGCTATCTTTTCAGACCATGATGCACCGAAAATGGAAGTTAACCGTACACAGAAACAGGGAGTCAAACCAAACACCTGGAAACTGAACAGCTCACTCCTGAACAACAAATGGGTCATAGAAGAAATCAAACAGGAAATCCAAAGATTTCTGGAAACAAATGAAAATGAAGACACCAACTATAAGAACTTGTGGGACACGGCAAAAGCCGTGTTAAGAGGGAAATTTATAGCTCTGCAAGCATTCATCAGGAAACAAGAAAGGGCCCACATAAATAACCTGACTACACAGCTGAAGACATTAGAGAAAGACCAACAAAAAGGAGCCCAACCCAGGCAGAAAAAAAGGAAATAATAAAACTTAGAGAGGAAATCAATGAGTTGGAAACCAAAAAAACAATCCAAAAGATTAATGAAACCAAGAGCTGGTTTTTTGAAAAAATAAACAAGATTGACAAACAATTGGCAAGACTTGTAAGGACAGGGAAAGAGAGAACCCAAATAAACAGAATCAGAAATAAAAAGGGTGACATCACAACAGAAACCACAGAAATCCAAAAGATCATCAGAGATTACTTTGAGAGCCTGTACGCCGTGAAACATGAGAATCTAGAAGAAATGGATCAATTCCTGAAGTCCTATAACCTCCCACGGCTGAAACAAGAAGACCTCCAATACCTGAATAAGCCTATCACCATTGAGGAAATAGAAACAGTAATTAAAAGACTTTCCAAACACAAAAGCCCAGGTCCAGACGGATTCCCTAGTGAACTCTACCAAACCTTTAAGGAGGACCTACTGCCAGTCCTGTTCAAGCTCTTCCAGGAAATAGAAGAAACAGAAACACTCCCAAACAGCTTCTACGAGGCACATATCACCCTGATACCCAAAGAAGGGAGAGACAACACAAAGAAAGAAAACTACAGACCAATATCCCTGATGAACACGGATGCTAAGATCTTCAACAAAATACTAGCAAACAGAATCCAAAGACTCATCAAGAAGATTATACATCATGACCAAGTAGGATTCATCCCGGGTATGCAAGGATGGTTCAACATTCGCAAGTCAATCAACATAATACATCATATCAATAAGAGAAAAAATAAAAACCATAAAACCATATGATCCTATCAATAGACACAGAGAAAGCATTTGACAACATCCAGCACCCGTTCATGATTAAAACCCTCCAGAAAATGGGAATTGAAGGGACTTTCCTCAAGATAGTTACAGCCATCTACCAAAAGCCCACAGCGAGCATCATTCTCAATGGGGAAAAGTTGAAAGCCTTCCCCCTGAGATCAGGGACAAGACAAGGTTGCCCACTCTCACCTCTTTTATTCAACATAGTACTGGAAGTACTTGCCATAGCAATCAGAGAAGAAAAGGACATCAAGGGCATCCAGATAGGCAAGGAAGAAGTCAAGCTATCATTATTTGCAGATGACATGATATTATACCTAGAGAACCCTAAACTCTCTACCAAAAAACTCCTAGAAACAATAGATGCATATAGTAGAGTGGCAGGATACAAAATCAACACGCAAAAGTCGGTGGCTTTCCTATATACAAATAACGAAAGAGAAGAAAGGGATATTAAGGAAACAATTCCATTCACAATTGTGCCACAGAAAATCAAATACCTAGGAATCAACTTACCCAAGTGTGTAAAGGACCTGTACAATGAAAACTACAAGACACTGCTCCAAGAGATAAAAGAGGACACAAGGAAATGGAAACACATTCCCTGCTCATGGATGGGGAGAATCAACATTGTCAAAATGGTAATACTCCCTAGAGCTCTATACAGATTCAATGCAGTCCCTATGAGGATACCCATGACATTCTTCAAAGAAATTGACCAAACAATCCTGAAATTTGTATGGAACGATAAACCCCCAAGGATAGCTAAAGCAATCCTCGGGAAAAAAGAAGATGGGAGGCATCACCTTACCCAACTTCAAACTGTACTACAAGGCAGTAGTAATTAAAACAGCATGGTATTGGAATAAAAAACAGACCTGTGGACCTATGGAATAGAATTGAGTATCCTGACACCCAACCTCAAACACATGATCATTTAATCTTTGATAAAGGTGCAACGAGTCTAAAATGGAGTAAGGAAAGCCTCTTCAACAAGTGGTGTTGGGAAAACTGGGCAGCGACATGTAAAAAATGAATTTGGACCTGTGTCTAACACCATGCACAAAAAATAAGATCAAAGTGGATTAAAGATCTCAATATCAGACTTGAATCCATAAAGTACATTGAAGAAAATATAGGAAAAACCCTCCATGACATTGAAGCTAAAGGCATCTTCAAAGATGAAACATCTCTAACAAAGCAACTAGAAGAAAAGATAAATATATGGGACTACATGAAACTAAAAAGCTTCTGCACCTCAAAAGAAACAGTGACTAAGATACAAAAGCAGTCCACAGAATGGGAAAGAATATTCACCCAATACTCATCTGATAAGGGGTTAATATCCAGGATATATCAGGCACTGGTAGAACTTTACAAGAAGAAAACAAACAACCCCATCAAAAAATGGGGGAGAAGAAATGAACAGAAACTTCAGCAAGGAAGAAATTCGAATGGCCAAAAAACATATGAAAAAATGCTCATCATCACTAATCATCAGAGAGATGCAAATCAAAACAACAATGAGATACCACTTTACACCACAGAGACTGGCACATATTCAAAAGAACAAGAACAACAAGTGCTGGCGTGGGTGTGGGGAAAAGGGGACACTCATCCATTGTTGGTGGGAATGCCGGCTGGTACAGCCTTTCTGGAAAACAATATGGACATTCCTCCAAAGACTAGAAATTGAACTCCCATTTGACCCAGCCATACCACTCCTGGGAATCTACTCTGGGAAACCAAAAATACGCAGCGGAAACACCATCCCTACTTTTATGTTCATAGCAGCATTATTCACAATAGCCAGAATCTGGAAGCAACCCGAGTGCCCGAAAATAGATGACTGGATAAAAAAGCTTTGGTACATCTACACAATGGAATACTATGCAGCTGTTAGGAAAAATGAAGTTATAAAATTTGCCTACAAATGGATGGACATGGAGAAGATTATGTTGAGCGAAATTAGCCAGAAGGAGAGAGACAGTTACAGAATGACTGCATTTATCTGCATAACATAAATATATAGGTACATATTATGATACCAATATCCAAGGTCAAGTGAAACATAGATCAGGAGGTCCCTGTCAAAGGTGGAAATTATCACAAACGTGTAGGTTTCAGAGGCTAGGTAAGACAGAAAATGGAACAGTGTGCTAACAATTGTGAGGGTACTAATGCCAACCTAGAACTGAGCATTAAATAGAGGCAAAAGGATACACATGACAACCCTTTAATGTATGTTCTGTAATCCATAGTCTGGAGAGGAAGGAAAAGAGAAAGATAGAGAAATGGAAAGAAATAAAGAACCTGCCATGGAGGAGGGCTGGGGGAGGGGGAGGGAACCGGGGACGTTGGTGGTGGGAGATGGGCACTGGTGGCGGGATGGGTGCTGCTACACTGTATGACCAAAACCCTAATATGAACTTTTTAATTGTATATCTTTGTAATTGTAAAAATAAAAAAATTAAAAAAAAATACTGCTGTGGCATTGGTTTGTGTATGTGTGTGTCTTTTCAAATTAATGTTCTAATATTTTTGATAAGAGCATATTACAGGAACTATATAGAATTGTTTAATTAATTTTAAGAAGTATATATTAAAAAAGTTGTACTTAATATTGTAGTTTCTACAGAGGAATATTCGAAAGGCAATGATGCAAAAGAACATTATAAAGCAAAGTAGGCTGATATATGTTCATATTCCTGCTTTCTTTTTTTAAAATTTTTTATTATACTACCGTGAAACATACAATTACAAAGGTATTCATAATTGGTTCTTGGTAATACAGTATACCAGCACCCATCCCTCCACCAGTGCCCCATTTCCACCACCAATGTACCCCACCCCCTCCCGTCCACCCCCCATGCTGCCTTAATAGCAGTTTCCTCTCTTTCTCTCTCTGTCTCTCTCTCTGTCTCTGCATCTCTCTCCCTCTTATTTTACACCTTTTGGCTAGCCCTGCAGATATTTAGAGTTTATCACTAAGTCTCTTTGTATATATTCAATGGTGAGTTTTAATGGTGAGCCATTACCATTTCCCACATTTAGTAAAACACTGGTATCTATTTATGTCCTACTAATGAATGCAGTCATTCTATATCTGTCTTTTCCTTCTGACTAATTTCACTCAGCATGATAGTCTCCATGTCCATCCATTTGCAGGTAAATTTCATAATTTCATCTTTTCTGACAGCCGCATAGTATTCCATAGTGTAGATGAACCACAGTTTCTTTAGCCAGTCCTCTGTTCTCGGGCATTTAGGTTGTTTCCAGATTCTAGCTATAGTGAATAGCGCAGAGATAAATAAAAAAGTACAGATAGTATTTCTGCTATGTGTTTTTCAGTCTCTTGGGTATATTCCAGGAGTGCTATTGCTGGATCAAATGGGAGCTCAATGTCTAGTTTTCGGAGTACATATTCCTGCTTTCATTTGTAGTCCATGACCTTGGAAAACTCTTTTTCTCCTTTTTTCAGTCCCAAGTTTCTCCCCTGTAGAGGTGTTTAAATATGTCTTCATTTCGGTGTTGTAAGACTTAAAAGAGAGCACTAAGTGGTGCTTTTAAGTAAAAAGTTGTTTAATATTGACACATGACAAATATTATGTTAATGAGATTTTTAGTGAATAGTGTTGTTTGGTTAGTTGATCTACTAAAAAATTTCTATGAATTAAAGTTTCTTTTGCACCAGTCGTTTGAATTATTTATTAAGGCTGTATAGCATAAAAGATTTCTGAGCTTCCGTGCCTTCTTTTACAGGAACTATAGGAGAAATGGGACACAAACGAAGTTTTTAGAATGGTTTTCACATTAAAAAAGATACATGTTAGAACAGGGACTGGAGCAATAGTACAGCATGGAGAATGTTTGCTTGCATGCAGCCAACCTGGGTTTGATACCCGTTATCCCATATGGTCCCGTGAGCACTGCCAGTAATAATTTCTGAGTGCAGAGCCAGGAGTAACCCCTAAGCATCGCGGGGTGTGACCAAAAAACCACAAAAAATGATATATGTAAGAATTAATTTCAGATGCTGTAAGAAAGTACTTTGCATACATAGATGCTAGTGCCAAAATAATAAATAGCCCTGGAAAGATACTGTAAAGAGCCATGCTGAACAGGAGAGGCTCCTAAAGCTATTCAAACCACCCACATATGAATCAGAAGAAAAGCTGCAGTTGAGAGATGACAAGAAATGTGTTAGAAGTTGAGAAAGTATCATTTTCAGTATTCTCCATTTCTGAGCTTTCCCTCTTTTCTGCACTAGTATGTCCTGTTAGGGTTAATACTGTAGCCAATCGCAAGTGTACAATGGTGACTTAAGGAAAATTGAACGTCAAACTGAAATTAATCAGGTTAATATCTATGAATCAGTGCTCTTTTTCAGGATGAGCAATATTTTCCCCAGTGGAATCCAACTTGATGAGTAGGAGTGCATTATTTGAAAGAATTAGGAAAAAGTCTTAGGTGTTTTTTTCCCTTTAGCAAATTGTTGGGAAGATGAAGGAGATTTCAGCATGAGGTATGCTGTCATTATATTTATTCTGGGCCTTTTCAGCACAGTAATTTATTTCTGTGCCAAACAATATGAATTGTTAAAAATTGTACTTCTCCACAAAATGAAACAATTGGACTGGATTCCTATTGAATTATGCACATATCTCAGCTAGGGTATGGTATTTTCTGAATAATGAAAATTACATTTTTGCAAAAACAAAATGTTTAAAAAATCTGTGTCGTATTTTTAAGGGGCATTCTCCTAGTTGGATTAAAAGTTGAAGTTGAACTTTTGAAAAAAAATTTTCGATTCCCTGAAATATCACAATATTTTAAAATATAAACAAGTTTCATTCACCATATTTTGTCTTTTACTCTGATACTTCATTATGTAAAGAACCCAAATAGAAATGGAGTCTCATATTTAGAAATATGGAATTTCTTTATTGTACATGTTGGCCTTCTTATATAGATATGGCCATAGAATTTCCATTATGAAAAAGAAATGAGCAATTTGGTGAGGGAATAATTGAAATAAAAATATGAATACTAGAATACTAGTTGAAATTAGCAATGAAGTTGGCCATGATCATATAACAGAGGGAAAAGAATTTTCCAGACATGGAACACTAACTTTGGATGAGGTGTTCATTTAGCACCTTTGCATGTGTCAATGAAATTCTAAGACGCTTTGTGAGAACTGAATCACAGAAAGGTCAAACTTTTTCTTTTCTTTTCTTTTTCTTTTTTTTTTTTTTTTGCTGTTTGGGTCACACCTGGCAATGCTCAGGGGTTTTTCCTGGCTCTGCACTCAGGAATCACTCCTGGCGGTGCTCGAGAGACCATATGGGATGCCGGGGATCGAACCCGGGCCGGCCTGGGCCGGCCGCGTGCAAGGCAAACGCCCTACCCGCTGGACTATCGCTCCGCCCCAAACTTTTTCAACAAGTAAGAAAACTTCCGAGTTTTAATCCAAATATGAAGCTAACCAGGGATAATATCCTTTATTATAATACTCCTTGCTCTATTTATTATACTGTATATCTTTCTAAAACTTTTCCAAACTGCTTTAAATTTTATCTATAATATGAGATTTTCACTGCCCCTTGAGGTGTTGCAGGTGTGGCTGTGGTGCTTGGCTGTGTCAGCATGTGGCAGTCAGGAGACAGGCTTGTCTACACCCAGAGCTCTGCCTTGTGGGCCCTGGATGGTTGATGGTCTGACACAGAAAAAGACTGGGCCCTCTTGGGTGAGCCCAATCCACATCAGATCATGGCAAGGTACCTGTGGTGTATTCAATATGCCAAAAACAGTAACAATAATGGATCTCATTCCCAACAAATGGAGACGTTACTGGTGCCCGCTTGAGCAAATCGATGAACAATGGGAAGAAAAGTAACAAGATGAGATTTTCAGTGGAAGGAGGGATGACTTACACCTATCTTTGCTCTTTAAGTAAACAGAGAAATGTTTGCTAGTTATAACTATTTGTAATATAAATTAAGTAGGTTCATAAAATATATATATTCCTTCACTTGCTATTCTATGGTACTATAGTGACATACTTGACAAACCATTTAGAAATTCTTTATTTTATGTTATATAAATGCATAGTTTTATTTTTACAAGGTCTTTATAATTGATACTCAAAATGTAAACATATGTAAATTGTGATTTACTTCTATATACCTGAGTAACCAAAAAAATCCTTTAGGTATGTGTTTGGGAAAATGTTTTGTCTGAACAGTGTCAGGGAGTCGCTAGGGTCCCCAACAATATCAGGGGATGAATTTACTTCTACTTCAAGACCAGTGGCCGATATATAAACCACGAGTTCAGCACAGTTTCAAAAAGCCTTACTTAACCAAGTTCTGGTAATACAATCCAAGGTCAGGAGAAACCCAAATGTCCAACTCCTAACCAAATGCAGACCCTGTGCTAATGCCAGGATCCTAAGCCATGGTGGACACTGGACCCAGACCAGGGGCTCATGTTGGACACCAGACCTAAGATGGATCCTTTCTTCTTCCTCCTACCAATTTTGTCTCCCAAAAGCCTGCCAAGGGCTAGCCCAGCCCTTCAAGGGCTGCATTTTTCTAGGTAAAAGGACAGGTATCCTCCATGAGATCAGGGCTTGCCTTTCCAAACAGGCCCAAAGATACGCACACAAATGCAAATTTTCAGGTATCATACCTGGCCCAGACCTAATAAACGCTAATTTGCCGAAGCCCTCTTCCTGCCTTTTAGGTTTCCATACAAAACACCTGTAGAGATAGGGGTAATATACCTAAAAACCAAAGCAACTCAGGATTTAATTTATGGAGTATAGCATAATATTATACCATAAATAGATATTGCAAACTATATCTCTAAACCTCTACAAGGTCCAATTTGTTTCACAATAGTATTGCTGGTTTTGACTCTAGAATTACTGAGTCACTTTCACTTGCCTGGGGACACACTAGCATGGTTCTTTGATCTAGCAGAGCTAATGACTTAACAGTAGTCAAAATGTATCCAGGTAATATCCTGGAAAAACTACACATGTTTCCCCCAGGGGCTCTTGGGATTACAAGAGAGATTCTCTGAAGCTAGTATAGACTCGTGATGGGAGTATTCAACCATTCAACAAGTTATAAAGTCAAACTGTCTATCAATTCTGTCCCCAAATTCTTATCGTGATTTGCAGGAGAGCTTTCCAGGCAGAATGCAGATGGCTCATTGCAAATGCTAATGATTTGGGCTAGCAGAGACCAGAGCTCATTAGGGCATGTCCTCCAACAGAACAACATGAAAAATGAAGACTTGTATATCAAAGAGAAACATTTATCATCCAATATATATATGCATTTGTTCTTATGCAAGGGCATGAAATTAACATCAACCAAAGTGATAAAACTTATTTGGTAAACTATAAGTGATGCTTGTTATTAATTATTCACCATTTTAGGATAAAATTGACATAAATTCTTATCCATTTATATTATAATGGCATATTGCCCTAAAGAGTTGCATTATTTCATCTATTTTCTTGTAATAACCTATAGAGTAGGGATTTACTCTAATTTTGTATCGATGCTGATAGCTTATCAGTGAATCACTTTGCCTGTGACTTATATTGCACGTTGAGAAAGTTGGAAAATCGCTTATAATAGAACTAGGAATCTTAGTTCCAGAATTATTCTTCCGAGATCAGAGGAGTTTGCGCATCTTTGGTACCTTAGCCAGAAACTGCAAAAATGATCTCAAAATGTTTCTTGAATCTGAGTTCCTAATAAGGAAAAAAAAGAACATACCATTGAGGGGCTGTGTGAATGTTTTCCCTCTTCTACAAGCATATTCTATGGGTTTGTGCAAACACAAGTATAGGAATCCTCTTAAAAAATATAAGTTACCTATAAGAAGAGTTTGACTTATGCAATGCTGGACCAAACAATAATCTCTAATATCTTTTTTCCAAATTGCGTATCATTTTAAATTCACTATACTATATTAGAGTTAAAGCTACATTTTTGAAGAGGACTGAAGATTCACTATATATTATTGTTAAAAATATTGATTTTGAAGGCAAATAAATAGTGGTAAGTTGGCGCCAATGCAGTTTTGTTTTTAATCAGAGAACATCAGGATTTAAGTTTCTTCTATACAGAGATATGATGAACGGATCAATTGTTCTCTAACAGGGACTCTCTTGATGCTCTTGTCTTTCTTTGAATATGATCCCAGTTCTTTTTTGGATGTGTCATAGATTCATTGCTATCCTGAGGGTATAAACTTCTCTAGTTAAGAAACTCAAAGCCTACCCACTTTTGCATGAACTAAAAATAATAATAAAAATGAGAATCATCACTAAGAATATGGTTTGTTCTCCAGGGTATCTGTCATCAAATATCTTAAATTCTAAAACAGCCTTTCTTTAATTGCATGATTAAACCTTTAGATATAAAAGGTTGTTCATATCAATGAACAAACTTTATTTTGACTCACATAAGCAAATGTTGAATTAGAGTGCACGTCTTATGCTTTGTAAGATCTGTGTACAATTCCTTATACATGCATGAATGTATGCACACACATGTATGCACACACATACACACAAATGTTAATATTTTATTTTATGTTGGTAAAAAACCAATCATTTTTACATTTTTTGAATAACAAATTAAGTTTATGGTAAAAAAGAAAGTTATTTGTTGGGCCATTTCCATTTCAAATTTTTAAACAATGACATAATTGAACATACATGTATAACCATGCATTTACAAGTGTGAGTGTGGGCATTTATGAATATTTATTTGAAAACTTTGCTAAAGGTAAAATTATGGTATTAAAAGTATGCACCCTCATTTAAAAATATGTAATGGACATGGAGAGGATCATATTGAGTGAAATTAGCCAGAAAGAGAGAGACAAATATAGAATGACTGCATTTATTGGCATGACATATATGTACATATTATGATTCCAAAATCCAAGGTCAGGCGAAGTATGGAATGGGAGGTCTTGTCAAAGGTGGAAATTATCACAAATGTGTGGGAGTCAGAGACTAGGTAAGGCAGAGAATGGAACAGTGTGCTAATAATTGTCAAAAGTGCTGATACCATCCTAGAACTGAGCATTAAATACAAACAAAAAGATACACATGACAACCTCTTAATGTATGAATTGTAATCTACAATGTGGAAGGGAAGGAAAAGAGAAAGAGAGAGAAAGAGAAAGAATTTAAAAACCTGCCACAGAGGCAGGCTGGGGAGAGGGTAGGGAATCGGGGACATTGGTGGTGGGAAATGGGCACTGGTGGAGGGATGGGTGCTGGAACATTGTATGACCGAAACCCCAAATATGAACATCTTTGTAATTGTATATCTCACGGTGGTATAATACAATATTAAAAAAATTAAAAATATATGTAAAATACTTTCAGGCATATAGAAATACAGAAAAAATGAAAACATTTCTTTACTATTTTCTTCTGACATTTTGTTCTTTTTCTGGGCCACACTCAACTCCTGCTCAGATTCTTTTTAGATTAATATTTAGTCTAACTATAGTACAAAACAGGGTTGAGGTGTAAAGATGTGATGATAGATGTGTTAATTAAATTTATAAGGAAATTATTTCATCATGTAGACACATATCAAAAGATCATATTCTGTGCTTTAAAGGTCTCATCATTTATTTTACCTGTTACACCTCAATAAGGCTGAAAAGTAATTACATTAGCCATTAACTCGTGCATTCTATAAGTATATATTATTCCCCGTAGGCACTTTTGTTGCTTTATGCTTTTCTTAAGAAGTTTACAATCAAAAGATATAGACCTGTGAATAATATTAATAATAATATTGCCTACGTGCTGTTATTGGCATCTTTCCAAATTATAATGAATTCAAAGCAGTTGGTGATCATCAGATTTTCCTCAAGGAGAACCTAATTATTCTTTACAGAAGAAGTGATAATTGCCAGGTCTTAAATTTGAGAGGGTGGTTGTCTGATAGGGCTTTCAAAGGAAATGGGGGGAAAAGGTGTTAGCAACAGTAATGATCAGGGAAATACCCTGCTAAAATAAAAGGCATAATTGAAAGTAGGTACCTAAGCTTGCAGATCACACAGAGGGAATGTTGGTGTGAAGTGAGCCATAGTTGAAAATATAGCCAAATGCAAACTTTATCTTTAAGTGACATTCAATTACTATGTTGTTCACATAGTGGAGGCCCTGCAGGAATGTAGACTTCAATATTCTTCAGTCTACAGCATTCTTTAGCTTGCGATGTGGCTATGGTTAGTTTATTTCCTTACTTTCTTATATTCTCATCTGTAACATGGCAGTGTTAATAGTAGAATAAAGAGATGCTCTTATCATGTAACACATGTGGTTAACTGCACGGTAGTCCATAGTAGCTACTAATGCTGTGTTGCATACTTTATCTATCTATCTATCTATCTATCTATCTATCTATCTATCTATCTATCTATCTATCTATCTATCTATCTATCTATCTATCTATCTATCTATCTATCTATCTATCTATCTATCTATCTATCTATCTATCTATCTATCTATCTATCTATCATCTATCTATCTGTCTGTCTGTCTGTCTGTCTGTCTGTCTGTCTGTCTGTCTGTCCGTCTATCTAATCTATCACCTACGTACTTACGCACCTACCTACCTATCATCTTTCTTTCTTTCTTTCTTTCTTTCTTTCTTTCTTTCTTTCTTTCTTTCTTTCTTTCTTTCTTTCTTTCTTTTCTTTCTTTCTTTCTTTCTTTCTTTCTTTCTTTCTTTCTTTCTTTCTTTCTTTCTTTCTTTCTTTCTTTCTTCCTTCCTTCCTTCCTTCCTTCCTTCCTTCCTTCCTTCCTTCCTTTCCTTTCTTTCTTTCTTTCTTTCCTTAAAGAATCAAAAGTATCATTATAGAATTTTTTAACATAAGAGTAAAATAATTACATATTTTCTTTAAAAATAAGATTAGGATAATTTTATTTTAAACTTGGTTGAGAAAATATATTATCTTGTATCTTTTATCCATTATCTTTAAAAGATTTTGTTTTTGAAAGAACATATTTCTGCTCTTAGCAAATTTCTATTATGTAATTGAGTGTGAACAGCTATTGTCACTGTTCAATGCATTAGATCATTGAATCTTAGTCATCGTCTTTAATAACTTTAATAACCTTTCCCTAATTCTCCTATCCTCACGCATTAGCAAGCAATTTTCGGTGTTTCAATGAGAAGCAAGTTTTTTTTAAGATTCTATTCATAGTTTTAGGGGAGTCTCCCAAGAGGTATCCAGAAGCTCCCAGGCACCCTCCCAGCAATGGTTGACCAATTGTGTCTGAGTTCAAACCAAGAACCAGAGTATATGGTGCGGCTTGAGCACTGCAGTGCTGAAGATTGCCTACATGAATCTTGTGGTGCTCCATGGCTGCTCCAGTGTGCTATTTTGGGTACCATTTGGTGCTTGGAATTGAACCAGGCTTTGCTGCGTACAAAGCAAGAGCCTTAAATCCTATATTATCTCTCAACCAGCTCTATTTATAATTTGTATCATAAAATATTGTTTTTATCATCTATAATTTAGTATAGTGCCTTTAGAGTCCATTCATATTGCCACAGTTGGTATTTTTTATCGAGGAAGACAATATTCAGATATATGTGTATGTATGTGAAGTATATATACGCCTGTGTGTTTATCTGAAAAAGAATCACAATAACACCATTATCTATTACCTGATGATGAACCCTCTTTGTTTTCTATCATCTTTGCTATTGTGAACAATGCTGCAAATGAATACCAGAGTACAGATAACTTCCTATTTTGATTTCTTTTTGATATATACTTAGAAGTGAGATTGCTGGATCATATGGCAGTTCTGTTTTTAGTCTTTAAAGGAATTTCCATGCTGTTTTCCATAGTGACTGCACCAATTTACATTTCCCAGATGATTGCATTCTTAATTTAAGAAAGAACAGTGTGGTGGCTATTTGAGAAGAAATTTGAAGAGACTTTAGAGAGTTAAAGACTTCCTAAGAAGCTGTTGCATTTGTTGGGTATGTAGAGAACAATGTGCTACATTTTGGAGGAAGGAGGGTGTCTGGTCACATCTGACATTGCTTAGGGCTTACTTTGGCTTCATGTTCAGAAATCACTCTGTGAACTCAGCTGGACTGTGTTCAGCTGAGTTGAAGGTGTTGAGGATTGAAACTGAGACAGCCAAGTCAAGCATATCCTATGTGATGTGCTATATAGATCTGAAGCTATACTTATTTAATGTGTTATTTTCATTAGTTTTTTAAGAATTTTGCAACAATGGTACCCATAGGCTAGGTGACTTTAGAAAGCAAAGATCTCTTATTTCTTTAATTTTTTATTTTTAAACAAAGTTATTCATGATAATTTGTTATAGACCTTCAGTATTCCAACACTAATCCCATCGCCATTGCACTTTCCACCACCATTATTTGCAATTTCCAGTTACCCATTAATCAAGCCCCTGTAACAGACCCTTAACAATTTATTTTATATTATTTGTTATAAATAATTTGCTGAATATGATCAAGAAACATTTCTTAGAAAAAAGTTAGTGAAGATTGACCAATCTTCACGTGGGCCCCATTAAGTTCTTGTATAAAAAATTGCAGCAGCAGCTTTTTTCCTCAATCCGCCCAGGTATGCTGGTCCAGAGTCTCTCAGACATGGGGCAGAGCTGTTCCTTGCTCTCCCTGTGCACAGCTGTTCATGAGGCAGTCGGGAGGCATGGCGGGTTCTAGCCCTGGCCCACCACCTCGGCCGAGCCTCACAACAAGCCAGACCAACCCCCCCTCACTCCATGGGCGCCGCCATTTTCCACATTTGTACTTCCCTCTCGTCAGAACTCCACCCAGCAGACCAGCCCATCACAGCCTGGCTCGTGCGGCCGCTAGTGGCAGCGCGGCTCATCAATAAATGCTTTATTTGGAGGTGTTTAAAAGAGTTTGCCTCCCGCCGGCAAACCTGGCAAGCTTCTCGTGTTGTATTTGATATGCCAAATTAGTAACAATTATATTAGGTCATTCCCATGACCTAATATAATGGTTTGAGGCTCTTTATGTTCCTGTAGCAAGCCGATGCCCCTGGCTCTACTGGCATGAGACAGGACATATGGAGATATTACTGATGCCCGCTCTAGCAAATAGATGATCAACAGGAAGATCGTGGATCGTGATAAAAAATTACAAATATATTGATATAGGATAGGCATTGTGGGTTTATATTTTATTATTGGTTGCCTTTCAATTTACAGTCAATAAATGTGATGTGCTACTCGGTTTATTAGTATTATAGAGTTTGGGGTGTTACACTGCCACAAATGCAGCCATACACTCTAGTAGTCAAAAAATTTTAACTGGGTGACAAAGTTGAGGTTAAATTTTTAACTGGCTGGTGACTTTGTGGCATGGGCTTGACTGCTGGACCTTCTGAAAGAACAGGGAGATGGGGGAGGTAGCTCATCCCTGACTCTGTGAAAGGTTTTGTGATTTTAGACACAAAGCCTGTGTACCTTAGCTTTCAACAGAGTCATTTCTGGATGGGCCTTGTCTGAGCAGTGGAGTGCTCTGCTCACCAATCCCCCTCCTGGTACCCCAGTAGACACAGCATAGCACAGGCTCTGGAAACATCTCTGCCCAAGATCAGTTATTTTTTTCACAGTTAGGAAGTAATAATTGTGAAATCAAGGTGTCAGCACTGCTGAGCTACCTTTGAAAGCCTTAAGAAAAACCACTCCTCCTGGTAATTTTTTTTTGGTTTTAAAATAGAAATGTTTATTGTTAAAGTAGAAGGAAAAGGAAAAGAAACTCCCCAATCAAGCAAGAACTTAGTATAGACAGTGGTAATATGGCTCTTTTGTGAATTTTATAGGAATAGTAGATATTTGTGTTACATATCAAGTAACAAATATATTTACAGAAAATACAAGGGTTATACACGATTGTCTGACTAGCTTCTGGTCTTTTAGGTTATCTATTTGGCCAAGGACCATGGGGATTATCCATTGCTTCTTAGTCTCAGTGAGTCAAATATCTGGGGATGAATCTATGATTTGGGGAGAATTTTTTAACTTTCCATTAATCAGAAATAGTCCAGACATTTGAAGGACTGTTTAAAATGTACAATGGGGCAGTAAAAAAATGGTATTGTTCATAACAGTGGGCAGTGGAAAACTGACATTTCCCCTTTGATTTTCACCTCAGAAAGATAAGACCCTGACTAGTCAGGAGATAGAGTACCAGTTGTTTTGTCTACTTCCTGCTGAATTTGAGGCACTGAACAGGGCCTACCCTACAGTCAATGAGTGCCAAAACTTTGTTCATATTCAGCAAGAAGCTGCCATATCTGCTTGTTCCACCCAGGCTGGAAGACATAAGACTTCAGATGGTAGTTAATATGGAATTACAGATGCAGGCAGCTGAGGTATGCTAGCATGAACCTCTGGGCAGTCCTCATGCTAAGATCCTTGGCCTATTACTTTGATTTCTGAGGGCCTTACTTTTGCCTTCTTAGAATATTTGCCTTGTGCTGACGCTCTTTTTTTTTTGCTTTGGGTCATACCCTGCAATGCTCAGAGGTTACTCCTGGCTCTGCACTCAGGAATTACTCCTGGCGGTGCTCGGGACCATATGGGATGCCAAGGATCTAACGTAGGCCGGCATGGGGCTGGCATCGCAAGGCAAACGCCCTACCCGCTCGGCTATTGCTCCGCTCCTGATGTCTATTGTTTTTATTTGGTAAGAACACCATTCATATTATTCCACTGTTATTATGTCCTCCTCTGAACTCATTATATTGCAATTATATGACTTCCAAATAAGGAGGTCTGGGGATTAGAACTTCCACATAAGAATTTGATAGGATGCATTTCAACTTTGTCTATTTTTATCTGATTTCAGTGCTATGTATTTCTTTCTATAACTCATCAAAAAATTCATAATTACTATTTTGTTATGATATTTTTAATAGATATGATGACTATAACATTGGTACAAATAAAACTAATCTCACCTATATGTGGGATTGCTTCTATAATGTATCTTTACTTTTTCATGCATTCTTTTACCAGGAGGGTTAATATTTTAAGGAGGGCATAATTTTAAGTAATGTCAGGTTTTAAGAAAGCAAATTCAAAAATTTTAATATAAATTTTATATCTATGAAATCACTTCACTTGTATCACTTGTCTCCCATTGTTCATCGATTTGCTCAAGTGGGCACCTTTAACATCTGCATACATCCTGTCACGTACTAGTGTAGCACAGGGCATCTGCATCTATGAAATGCATATACATATTTCATAGATAAGTATGGATGCTATATGGATAGAGCAGTGGGTGAGTTCTTTCCTGTGTTTAATCTCCAACACCCCATCTGACCCACAGGAATAATCCCTGAGTAAAGATCCAGGAGCACTGCTGATCTAATCTGAGCACTGCTGTTGTAGCCCAAATAATAACAACAAAAAGAAATAAGAATGCAAGATTATGACATTTTCGTAAATTATAAAACAGGAGAGGAAAAATAATTGTTAGTCACCAGCTGATTGGTGAAACATGATAGCTTTGAATCTACAATCTTATTTTCCATTAAATCTTAAACTATCAATATAATTTTGAGCACATAGAAACTAGCCAACTATTTGGTGCTTTGATGTGATTATCAACATTTTATCTATGTTATGGCATAAAGGATGACTAGAACCTTGGATTGTTTTAACTGCATCATTTGTATTTTATTTTTGAATATTGATCCATTTCCCAACACAGAGAGATAGATCTAACTTCACTTAACTTAGGAAATGGATAAAAAAATGATGTGAATATCATTCATTAATTTACAGACAAATTACATGTTTCATGTTTGTTTTCTTTTTATGGAAGAATAATTTTGAACTCAGAATAAAATGCAGCACTTTTGAGTGTGATGAAATGTGAAATAGAAGTGTGCCATTTGTTAATTAAGAGTTATTGGTTGTATTCTCAGAAATTCTTTAAGTAGCTCAATTTAAAAAATTAAAGAACAGACAAAGTGTATGAAGTTATTTTGAGTACAGAATGCCATTATAGAAGGTGTACTTTTTCATTCATTGCAGTAATAAATAGTCCAGAAAGTCCTTTGCAAATTTATCAAAATGTCATCTTCAGGTACTGGGTTGGAAAATTAGTAACTGCTGGAGTGTGTGACTGTTGAAAGGTGTCACAACGTGCAGTAGCCTATCAGTTCTTAGCTTCTGGCATAAAGCAAAGATGTTAATCATTAGTGTTGATATTTAAAATGTCAAAAATTGTTAGCATTAAAAATAAAGGCTAAAGGTTGAGCATTGATTTTACTGTAAATCCCGGTGAACAGAAAGGAAATAATATTCAGAAAGTTCTGAAATAGATATTTGACTACTTTTAAAACAAATAAATTACAATAACGGAGACAATGTCAGCAGCAAACACTCTATGGTGTACAATGGATTGTGTAATTTTATTCTTATTAGACAGTTTGCCTTGGATTTTAATTATCTTTTAAAGGTGGTGTTTTGCTAGTACACATAACTTTACCATTAATTCTTACATAAATTTGCTGCCATGGATCACTTGTATCACTAGTCTTCCTGTTGTCCATCGATTTGCTCCAGCAGGCACCAATAACATCTCCATACATTCTGTCCCATGCTAGTGTAGCCCAAAGGTATCCGCTCACCCAGGAACATGAAGCGCCTCAGACCATTCCTTCAGGTCATGGGAATGAGGTCTACAATTGCTAATGGTTTTTGGCATATCAAATATGACATGGCTAGCTTGTCAGGCTCTGCCCTGCAGGTGGTATACTCTTAGTAGTAGACCTCATCTCGCATTTACTGATGAACCAAAATAGGGAAATCAACTTTTCTCTTGGGTGGAGTTCTGATGAGCTGTGGAGTCTGGATGTTGAAATGGCAGCCCTCATAGTATGAGAGGGTTCCTCTGGCTTCAGAGGCTCTTGAGGGATGGCAGTCCAGGGCTAGAACTTGCCTTCCCTATTGGGTGCCTCATGATCAGCTGAGCACAGGAGAGCCAGTAGCCGCTTGCCCCATGTGTCTGATTCTCTGGATCAGGCATACTTGGGCTTGAAAAATACACTTGGGACGGAGTGATAGCTCAGTGGGTAAGGGCGTTGCTTTCCACGCGGCCGGCCCATGCCGCCCGGGTTCGATCCCCTGGCATCCCATATGGTCCCCTGAGCACCGCCAGAGTAATTCCTGAGTGCACAGCCAGGAGTAACCCTGAGCATCGCCGGGTGTGACCCCAAAAAGAAAAAAAGAAGAAAATACACTTGGCACTTTAATTTCACATTAAATTCATTAACGTGAATGATTTCACATTAAATTTCACTTTAATTTCACATTAAATTATTAATGTGAGAGCAATTAATTCATTGGTCTCTTTGTCTTCCTCATTGATACAGATGAGATCACTTAGAAACCCCATTTGGCAGTTGAGAAAAATGGAGTCTCAGCCACTTCAACTGTCTGAGTCAAGGGTAAACAGGCTAATGTCTGAAGCATCTGAAACAGGAGGTTAGATCTTCTAGAGGTCAATGCTGCCTTATAAGGAATTGTATGTAAAATTATATTTTGAACACATGAGGGCATAGAACTCTCAGATCAAATAAGAAATGAATAGTTTATTTGTAGTCTGGAAGCTCTACCTACCTCTCTTTGAAATTTTAGGACCGATCACTTTAGATTTATACGCTAACTTCTTCCAAGTAAACCGGAAGTTTTCAAATGTTCATCATATATAACTATATATTAGCAGATGTGGTATCATATTGTAAGATGTTTGCATCAAATGCTTGAGGGACCTGCATAAGAACATTGGTCACAGGA
Organism: Cryptotis parvus; assembly: GCA_021461705.1. Classification (NCBI taxonomy): domain Eukaryota; kingdom Metazoa; phylum Chordata; class Mammalia; order Eulipotyphla; family Soricidae; genus Cryptotis; species Cryptotis parvus. The sequence goes on from JAJIBD010002930.1 coordinate 223,132, forward strand.
GGGTCTGTTCTGACACCAGCTGTTGTAGAAATCCTTGGCTAGATGAAGATTAGGTGCTGACTGAGCTCTCAATGGCTTTGACAAGTTATTAAAATATGAGAGTCTCTGTCCCTCATCAACACGGTGGAGTTGACCTAAGGATTGAACAGGAGTGCACTTCTAAATTGTTTGAGATGCATGACCGATTCAAGAAAACATTGCTCTTTTCTTCATTTCCACAACCTATTACCATTTTCTTTGTTACCTTATTTATCTTTAATTATTGCTTACCTCATTAGTACCTCATTGTAATATCTAAGGTACTTTATAGATTTATTCTCAAGCTTAATCAATCTTTATAGTGCATTTTTATCCACTTTACTGTTCTATTTAGCTGAGAAACAGAAGTCAATGTTGCTCTTTTAGCAGGACAAATTATTATGCATTACTCACTACTTGGGTAACATTTTAGGAGACAAACCTTTAAGATAGGTTTCTAGTTTAAGCCTTGTCAATTAGTCTTTGACTCTCTTTGAGGAAAAAATGATAGAATGACTAGATTAAATTTATGAGACTGTTCTTAGGAAAAGTAAGCTGGTTTTATGATTGAGTTTTTCCTACAATATTGTAGGGCATTTTGTGAAGTTGTATGGGTAATCAAGCATTTGTTACTAATATCAACATTTTTCCTCATAATATAGAATAAATGTGTATGATCAAAGTGGCATCTTTGATGCTACAAAAATATGCACAAATAATTAAATATACCAAAATTTATAAGATACACTAATCAGAAAACTATAAAATAATATTCTTAGGTTCAGGGTTATCCCAGTTGGAACATATATGATGATGAATCCTTCTATAGCCTTAGCAAGGTAATGATAGTAGATAACTCCTTACTCCTGAAAGACTATGACACAAACATATCCATTTAGAGATAGATATTTTTAACCACTGGCTATGGTAGAATACCTGCAAAACATATTTTTAAAGCACCTTGCTTGTTCTAAATCATATTAATTGGGCGTAAATTAAGAGAAAAGGAATTATTCAATGAGCATTTTATTCTGTTTGCAAACTTTTGTCTGTCTATCAAAGTGGTGTCCCTAGCAAACTATGATTTTCACAATGATATTCAAAATACGACTTTTCGTGAAAGGAAGATAATATTAATTACAGAGCAAGTATCTACCTACAACAGTTCATTTAGGGTCTCTAAGATAGCCCGATAAACTGGTCCTATTATTTTGCTTTCCACTTACGGAAAGTAGGGATTGGAAAGGATATGTACTTGCTTATACATAGTTGTTAGACCCAGAAACGAATCGAAGAAAAGAGACCACTTCTGACTAAAAAATCTAAAGACAGTTTGTTAGATCTTTTTATTTAGATGGAAAACACTCATAAACAATGTTGGGAAAAAATTGAGTTACAATCAAGAATTTATAATTTTTTATTAATAAATGATGAATGAAAATTGAAGCAAAAACTTCAGCAATTATTTTGGCAGATTTTCATAAAACAAAAAAATAGTCTTGATAAAATACAAAAGTTATAAAATGTATTTAAGTGAGTCTTTAAAAATAGGAAGTTTTAGATTTTTTTTGCACTAAAGTAGAAGAAGCAACAAGAAGAGAAAACCTGTACTCAATTTCTTAATGTAGTAAAATATATATCAATACATATTTGTTCCCATGGGGAAACCTATTATAAATGAAATATCTCTGCACTCAATAGGCATTATATGCTAACTCCTCCTAAATATCCAACCTTTATTATACCCAGATTAGGTATATAGAGAAATCATAGTATATAAACAATAAATAATTGACAGAAAGCCATACAAATATTACTGGATATGTTGGTGGATGGATTGGTATTTAGTAGTTGTAGAACTACTATACTAATAATAAATGTCAATATTATTACAAACAATAATATTTCAATAAAAGTTCATTTAAATGGGATTGAATTTGATAAATACCAGAAATCTCTAATTTTCTGACACAAAGTGACATACTCATCTCATTCCAAATGTAATGAATAAACTCATCTATGTTAGCATAATTTGACTTTAGTTAGCTGCAATTATGTATTGAATTACTTAGATTTTCCATTATATTGCTATATGGGAAATCAATATGTCATTTGAAGCAACTTTTGAATTCAAAGTACAAACGAGAGCTGAGTAGGAATCTGGCCTGTTTTTAAAAACAAAAAGAATAAACCCTTGTCACCGAGCCTAATATAATAATTCAATAAAATATACTGAATACTTACTTTTTACCTAGACTTGTTCTGAAGGAAACATGAATTCTCTTTCTCCTAAATATCTCATTAAGGAAGTATAATGAAAATAGAAGCATAGAGATTATCAAAGAAAGCTATTGGTGTAGTACAAATAGAAGTTCTTATCACTACATAGTTTTTATGAAGCTCAGGGGAGATAAGAAGAGTGTAGAAATAGTGGTGTTTGACATCTGAATTGAAGTACTAATAGCAGCTTTCAAGGAAAGTACTGCAATGGATTAGCAAACAGAAAAGACCCATGTTATGGTGATTGAGAGGTGAGATAATAGTTAATGTTGCTATAGGGAATACGGAACCAAAATACTGACAAGGTGGCTAAAGAGAGGTTAGAGAGTTATGTCAGAACAGATTGATTTAGGTGTTTATCTATCTATCTATCTATCTATCATATCTTATTTCATCTATCTATCTATCTATCTATCTATCTATATCTATCTATCTATCTATATCTATCTATCTATCTATCATCTATCTATCTATCTATCTATCATCATCTATCTATCTATCTATCTATCATCATCTATCTATCTATCTATCTATCTCTATCTAACCATCCATCCATCTATCATATCATCATCTATCTATCTATCTGTCTGCCTATCTATCTATCTACTTATTTATTTATGGTATACTAGCCAGGTGTGTTCTACATAAAAAATCTATTTATGCACTGATAATACGAACCATTCATTATCATAAAAACCATTCATGTTCTAATTTCCTTAATCAGGATCGTGCTCTAGAGATATATTAATTCCAGAGTCATCTTTGTACTAAGTTGGAATAATATCTGAAAAAACTTTGAATAAGCAGAATGAGAGTCAAGAGATAACAGACTTATTGTAGTTGAAAAATATCAATGAGTAAAATCTGACACTGAAAGGGAATTAATATTTTTAGGAGTTAATATTGATTTATAGTAGGTGGAAATTGTAAATTTTATTATAAATAGTTGCATTTTAAATGAGGCAAAATATATACTAAATAGGATGTATTTAGATCAAAATAAATTTTTTATAAGTTGGTGAATTTGAGAATCACTGTATTCCTGCTCATCATCGAATTTCGAGGGGGCACCAGTAACATCTTCTATGTCCTGTCTTATGCTAGTAGAGCCCAAGGGCATCTGCTTTATCCAGGAACATAAAGAGCCTCAAACAATTCCATCAGGCCAGGGAATGAGGTCTAAAATTGTTACTGGTATTTGCATATCAAATACAACACGGTAGCTTGCCAGGCTCTGCCGCGCAGGTAGCATTTATACTTCATTAGTACATCTCTAAATCCAGCATTTATTGATAAACCGCACGGCCGGAAGGACCGCCGAGCCGGGCTCGTGATAAGCTGGTCTGCTGGGTGGAGTTCTGATGAGAGGGAAGCCTCAGATGTGGAAAATGGAGGCCCTCATGGAGTGGGGTTGTCTGGCTTGTTGCAAAGCTCTGCTGGGGTGGCGAAACAGGCTTCAGAACCAGCCATCCTCTCCTCGAAGCTTCGTGAGTGGCTGGGCATAGGGAGAGCCAGTGGCAGCTCTGCCCCATGTCTGTGAGTCTCCCAATTGAGAAGATATGCCAGAGAACTTCCTAACTGATACAGTGTCAGTATGAAATTCCATTCTGCTGTTGGGTAAGAAGCCTGGTATCAAAAAAGTCTTTCATAGTAAGACTTTGGATTTTGTCTAGGGCAGAAGAAAGTAAGATATTTGATTGCCATTTTTGATGGAAAGTAATATATGGGATTTTTCAGAGTCTCATTAAAAATAGAGCAGAAAAAGCAAATAGTTCCAAAATGCACAAAGTTACTAACATTCAGAGTGATCCAGCATACATAATTTTGAATAAGGGAGCAAACGAAGAATTTAGAGAATTAGAGATTGTTACAGAAGCGATAACTTCTGTATCAGATTGTTTTGCGGTTATAAGAATGTAAGGGTTGAAATGATTTGGGGATTGTGTTATAAGAAAGAGATTAAAGAGAGAAGTTAGGAAATTGAATAGGGTTATCTCTGTTGGAAATCATCAAAATTATTATTTGAGTTAGATTGGATTGGTAAGAGTTTATAACTGGGCCTTTATAATAAAATAAGAGAATGATCCAAACATTGGCTAAAGTTACAGTTTATGGGGAAAAAGTTAAAATGAATGCAAAATAAAATATTAAGATAGAAAGTAAAAGAATAGTATATTAAAATCACTGTATCACTGTCTTCCCGCTCAACATCAATTTGTTCCGAGCGAGCGCCAAAATATCTCCATATGTCCTGTCTCATTCTAGTAGAGCCTAAGGGTATCTGCTTGTTCCAGGAATGGATACCAGCCTCAAAACCATTCCATCAGGTCATGGGAAATGAGGGATATAATTGTTACCGGGTATTTGCATGTCAAATACGACACGGGTAGCCGCCAGGTTTTCAGCTCGGTTGGTGATAATATTGTTGTCAACTTTGATTGCAGCATTTATTGATGAACCGATGGAGTCAAAGTAGCCACGCGAAATGGCGTGATAGGGCCTCTTCTGCTGGGTGAGAGCTCCCAGAAGAAGGAATGTGGATTGGAAATGGCGGGTATGGAGTGGGGAGGTCGCCTGGTTTCTTGTGAGGCTCTGCTAAAGTGGTAACACTAGGCTAGAATCCACCATCAACCAGAGAGTCTCGATAATAAATGGGCACAGGAGAGCCTTTAAGCAGCTCTGGCCCCATGTCTGTAAGCCTCCAGTATAAGAAAATATTGACCTAAAGAGGACCTTTAAAGAGCGAATCAATTATGTTTTTAATTTTTAAACCAGAAGTGGAAATAGAAGAAGATAAGCGGCCCATATCTTATTTTATACATCCCTTACTATTATGATGTGAGTACTATGACTACCATTGACCATAAGACCAAGACATGGAAACCTGCTCCATGTCTCAAGTGATATGACAATATTTTTTGACTGAAAGTTTTTTTGAAAATTGATGCACTTTAATTATAGCAATTAAGTATGATTCAAAGTTAGGGTCATCTGGGATCATCTGAATCCCTTTATCATTGATTTGCTAGAGCGGGTGCAGCAATATTTTACTTGACCCTCATCATGAGCCAATGTAGCCTAATTGCATCTGGTTAATTCAGGAATAAGAAAGCCTCAAACCCTTCCTTCAGGGTCTTGACTAGGAAGTCTGACCATCTTGGGGATGTATGTTAAAGTGTGATCTTTTTGACAGCCCGGGTCAGGTCCAGTCAGTAACAGCTCTAGTCCAGCGGTTAAGTTCCAAAACGTACATACCCGTCCAGCCCATCCGATTTTCGATGCCTTGGCAACGAGACAGTGTCCCCGATTCTCGAATATGGAGCCAGAGGTCAGAACTCTGATTCCTTCTCCTCACTCTGAGTGAGGCTTTTGGATATTCCAAGCATAATCTTTCACCTCCTGGGAGACCCAAATAGTATTCTCGATCGTGCTTTCAAAGTTAGTGTATTTTCATTAATTTTAAGGGTGTGCAAATCACACCCAGCAGTGTCTAAGCTCACTTCACTGGCCCCTCTTGCCCAGATCACTCCTAGAAGAATTGTAGGACAATATATGGCTCAAAAAAAAAAAAGTGTAAACAAATCCAGACTGGCCATATGCAAGGCCACAACACCCTAACTGCTGCCGTAGCATCCCCTCTGGTCCCAAAGTATTTTCTAATATACATATATATGTATAGATAGACTAGTATATGACTAATATATTAGAAATATAGACTAACATATATCTAT